>JARBWK010000006.1:20202205-20351733 GCA_030556195.1 Anolis apletophallus
GGGAAAGCAGGATGGCAGAACTGGCCCATGAGAACATCAGGGCCAGTTCCAAATCAAATCCGGCCAAATTGTTCACACACATACCTAAGTGTGGAGCAGTTCACATGGGCCACACATTCCCGGACTACTTAAAGCAGGGCAAAACTGCATTTTGCCTTGTATCCAAAGCAAGATGACTTCATGCCATTGAATGATTTCTCATCCACATCTGGGTATGTGGCCTAAGTAGATGCACCCTCAGTATGATTATGATGATTAGAATTTTTAATTTGCAAAATTGCCTCTTTTTTTCCTTCCAGACTCCTGGTGTGCATTGACATAATATACAAGATTTAAAAAAGTTTTTTCATTGTATGATCACATTTGAGTTCATCCTGTGATATTTAGGTTGGGAAATAGGGATTAGAATGTGGAAGGATGGGTGTTTTGTTTTGTAATTTTACACACACACACACACACTATTGAACTATCTAATGTGCATTGGGTATTCTATACTATTCCTTGACTTTTCCATGTGTTGTGGTTGAAAAACTATTCATAGGCACTGGTTCACACATGGTAGCCTAGAAGGAAGATTTCACAAACTGTAGCCAATTTTGGCAGACTCAACAGAGCTAGAAATTGAATTTTTGAAGAACTACAAATTGCTCATACTCTAGCATCACTGATCATCAGATCCTTTGGGGGGGGAAAAGGTTCCCTGTTTGCTTTGTGTCTTGACTGAGCAACAATTTCTTTCCAAGCTTAAGAGCCTCCCCGTGTATATTTTAATTGTCTCTTGGTTCTGTATATTAGCTTGTTCTTTTACTATTCTTTCCAGACAGAGTTTCAGTCAGAATATGAAAATAGTCAGCATGGTGTAGTGATCTGAACTTTGGATTATGACTCTGAGACCCAGAGGTCACATCCCCACTCAACCATAAAAATCACTGGTGACCTTCAATAAGTCATACTCTCCCAGCCTCAGAGGAAAGTACATATTAACTCCCTTTTGCCACAAAAGCCCTGAAGTAGATTTACCTTAGAGTCACCATATGTCACAAAGGACTTCCAGACACACAACACACATGAAAGTATTAAAAGCCTAGCCACCTCTAATACTTTCACACAAAGCCCCAAGGGCCCTCAAGCTGTAAAATCATTGAAGGGAAGTGCAATTCTGCTCATGACAGACCTATTCAGATCAACCAACATTCCTACCCTATATCAATTATGTTCATCATCATCATCCCATATTGGAACTAAACACAGCTTACAAATTAAAATGATTCCAATATGTTAGAAAGCACACAAAAAGTCTTCATTAAAACAGGTGGAAATTACAGGAAGACCCCTGTAACCCAAGGAAAATAGTGGTATTTCTATGAATTTACTAGGTCTTCCAAGCTATTCTAAGTTATATGTCTCCTGAAAGTTACAATTGAATTGTAATAAGGACTTTGCAAAGTCATAGAAAGAATACCTCTCTAGGAATCTCAAAGCCCTCCAATACAACTCTGTGGTATTGCAAGATTGAAAATGAAATACTTTAATAGTGCTTAGCCAGATCTGTGGTTTCACATAACTAAAATTCAACTATGGACACATCCCCCATGGATACAGGGATCATACAGTATTAACTATATTAAAACTAAATAACAATAATATAAAGTAGTTATTTCTAAAACAATTAGAAGAGTACACTTTCAAACAAGACAGTAATGTCTTCTAGCCCTTTTTTAAAAAAGCTTTAAATTCTAAAAGTCCATATGAATTAAAAAGTCTTCACCTCCAGGAGAAAAGACAGCAAGAAGGATGCCATTTTAGCATCCCTAGAGAGGGAGTTGCAAGTTGTTACCATTTGGGCTTGGACCACTTGGGGCAGGGTGGACCTTTCTATTTTAGATCCCACCGCTGCCACCAATTAATGTAACGACCTTGAGGCTTAAGCCACTGGGAACGCTGCCACCAACCTAAAAATAGCCTTTAGGAATTTGTAAAGATCAAAACACACTGCACCAGCCTTGGCTCTTATACTAACTAAGGCTGGGAGAATTACTGAGGTAAATAAAATCTGCCCAAAAGCTGGAACTGTCACCACATTGGAGCTGTTAAATTAACTGCCAGATGGAATGAGGCACAAGAAAGGCTTTTCTTTAAAAGTTAACACTGAAAAGGTTTATTGTTGGAACTAACAGCTTTTAAAAGGCACAGAAGCGTAAGTGGTTGTCAAGAAAGGTACAATAGCTTGGTGGTTTCATAAAACATGTATCTTTAAACTTTGATACAGGGCTAGACTGATGTAATGTCTTTCACAACTTGTCAAAATACTCCCTCACTCTAATATTAAAACTAGTAGTGAGTTTCTTCCACTAACTAATCCTAGTTAGTTGTCCCCAAGTGTGAGCCAATCTCTTATCCTAAGAGATCTAAGTCTGCTGGCTGATTCTCCTTGTCCTCAGCTTTCCACAGACTTCTCCTGTCAGCTATCTAAGACACTCCCTCCCTTGCTGACTGCTCACAATGGACTTCGATGTTGCTCTGACAAGAGCAAAGTCCCCTCTGACTGAAAAAGCTACACTTTTCCCTCCTAAGTCAGCTGGCCCCTCCCCTTCACTCTGAGCCACTCTCCTGCAGCGCTCTCTCTCTCTCTCTCTCTCTCTCTCTCTCTCTCTCTCTCTCTCTCTCTGGAGAGGCTCCAAGCCACTCCCCCTTTCCTAGCTATTTTATTCTACCAGGGATGCCAAACTGCTAACCAGGCCTTGGCCTAGCAAAAATGGGTCTAGGATAGCCATCAAAACAACCTTCTCTTCTGTTTCCACCAACTGTGTAAGTAAAGGAGGTCACACTGGAAGCAAGGGTTCTCCTGAAGATCTCTGGATTTGGGCAGGTTCATCTGTAGTAATACAATCTGTCAACTGACCTAATCCTCATCCATTTATTAACCTTTTTCACCCTCATCCACCTACCAAGCATTTAAAGTGATTTAGGATTTGAGTTGCATTCAGGTGTTTATCTCCATATTGGAAGTCACCAATATAAAACTTTTTAGTGGCATTGTCTATGATGACCATCCTCTTTGGAATTAAAATTATTTCTCATGTGTGCAAACTGATCTTCATGGAACCCTACTATTTTTCTTTTCATTCAGCGGTGTGCCATCATGTGTTTTTTCTCCTTTTTAATCAAAACTTCCCACAATGGATCTTCCTTTGAAGACAAACTGAAAGCAGCAGCTGTTGTAAAATTAGGAAAGCTTGTTACTGTCTACAGCCAACATACTTTATATTTATTTTATGGCATTTCTATCTTAGCTGTCACATAACTTCATTGTGGTTTTCCATTCAGGCATTGATCAGACTTGTATTTCCTTAGCTTCAGCATGGTTGGTACATTGGGGATAAAGATGTTACCATGAGATCTTCTAGAAGTTTTATTGGAGAAAGAATGTTGCTGTCAAATGTACCATATTTTTTGTACCATATTTTCAATACTATCACTTGTTCTGGCTATTCTTTCATTTCTGGTTACACTTCCTTAGGCATGGTATCAGACTACTTGAGGAAATATATTTATTTTATTTATTCATTGTAGTTCTTTAAGGTAAGGATCAGGATAGTGTGGTCTATGAGCTGCATGCATCCACTGGACCTCACCTTTGGGGCCACTAAAGTCTTCCCAAAATCCCCCCTAAAGCTCCCAGAACACCCCAACTTTAAAGACAATTATGTGAGCATAATTTTTGGCAAAACCTAATAAAAAAATCACACCCTCTGTGTGTAAACAAAAACTACACACCAACTCTGAACTTCCCACCCCCTTTCAAATTGTGACAGGAAGTGACTTGGATGGAGGTGTAGACCACAAGTGAAATATTGTCCCTCACTCCACCAGTGCTTCCAAGACATTGTAAAAAGGATAAAAAATATTTGAACCAGTACATAACTGAAGTACATTTTAAAACAAAACTCAAAATTTTGACTGAGATCCTTGTTCTTCTCTTGATCCAATCACCAAAGCCTACCATTAAATCCAGGAACTTATACAGACAGAGTTCTGAAATAATGGCAACTTGAGCACTGAAGAGCAATTCATTCAATCCTTTTCAACAAGAAACAGTTGTGTAATGAATTGAATTCTGGCTTTAATATTAATAATAATACACTTTATTTATATTCCGTTCTTCTCACCCCGAAGGGGACTCAATGTGAGATCCAGGCAAAAACCAACTTCTTGTTATGCTGTAGTTTGCTGGTGCAAAGGGTCTGGAAACATCATCCTTCAGTGCCCTGTTCAGCTCCACTGCAGACATTTCCCTCACAGTACAACTCTGGATTTAAGGTCATTGTTGGTGGCATATGCAGCCATAGCTATGGTGCCATGATAGTAGATATGAATACCAAACAATTGCAAGATTGTAAGCCACCCCAAAGTTTGAAAACCAATCCAGGACATAAAATCAAGCAAATTAACACTCTTTTCCCTGCCCACTGGAAATTCAGAAGTAATGGAAGCATCGTGACCACCTTTAGGAGGGAATTCTACAGGCAAAGCATTGTTACAGAGGATATTCAGCCAGGCATGCCTACCATCCTAGGCTTACAAGGCAATGGGATAAACATCAGAGCCTCTGCTTAGAATCCTAAATCTCAAAGCATATAGATTTGTCTTTATAACATGATAGACTCCCTCTTTGGAGTTGTGACTGGTAGCAGTGAGTGAGAGGCTTACACTCCAAACATGGAATTCTTTGCCCCTTTAATACAAAATATCTTCATTACTTTTTTACCTATGTGTAGAAACTTTTAGCATTCAACAAACTCTAAATTCTACAGCTCTTAGCTTAATTTCCTACTTAGGTTCTTTCTTAAAACCTCATTCATGTTGCTTTTAGTTGAACTTTGTGTTCACATCATCTGAGTCTAAGAGCATCATCCTATCAGTGCTCAACTATGAATGGCTTGAGCAAAATATCTATTCTTCTTTAAAGTAACTATCCAGTTTCTCCCTTAGAATATATATTTGATAGTGGTAATGAGCAGCAGTTTACTAGATTTCTGTATAGGGATATAGCATACAATTTGTTTTATATTTTGTGCATGTTTCCCAGGTAGATAGAAAAAAATTATATAAGCACATGGATTTTTTCCCTCATCAGAAAACAGAATAATTTTCTGTGCATTGTATCAAGAGTGCAAATGTAGAATTTTACTTCAAAGCTAAACAATTTCTCAAACTCTTCCAAAGTTCCTAAAAAGTGCACAGTACATGTTGTGCGAGGAACAACAAACATCCTGAATTTTGCTCAAAACTTTACCTGCTTTTTTTTCTTGAAGAGTAAAGAACTCACAATTTGATCTCCATCAGGATAATGGCAGATGTCTGTTCTATCTTGAGCCTTAATAGTGATTTCCAGTGTTTGGCTCTTTCACAGTACTGTTACTTTCTAAGAGGATTGCAGTCCTTTTGGACAAAGAAATATGTCACTTGGAAGCAAAGTTGTTTTGCTTCTAACAATGATCAGAAGAGGCTTCTAGATGTTGCATTGTTTTACAGAAAAGTTAATTATTTTCAAGAAGTCTTCATATTGCTGCTGAACATGCCACACAATATAAACTATCTTAATTAAATAGATGCCATTGGGTTCAAAATCTGAAGACCTGTACTTAAATGACCCTGATAATTAAATCTATGGGGGGGAAAATCAATGTAATGGACTGTATTCTCTCATGACTTTTTGCCATTCTGTTTTTTTCATACATGACTCCAAATGATTGGTTTTCATGATAATTAGAGAAACCGTCTGCCCTCCAAGAATTTAACAAAACTAAAGAGGGAAAAAGAGAGATCAAAGGAAAAATCATTAGTAAAGATTTTGTATTTTCATGCTTGACTACAGCCACGAATGGTTTAGACAATGCATTGTGTCTGGGGGAAAAATACTTGTTTAAAAAGATACAATATTTTATAGATTTGGAGGAAAGGGAGCTTAAGGCAAATGAAAAAGAATGGAGTTCAATCAGAATTCATGAGTAAGAGTAGGCTTGAAAGGGGCTAAACCTGTAGGCAAATATGGTTGTGATAAAAGTTAGATCAGGAGAAGGGAAAAAGATTGTGTCTCTGAAAAATATATTTTGACAGTGAAAACAGTCATGGGCCTTTTTCATTCAAAGTTATCAGCCATGATTTTAAATTTCCTGTGTGTATTCAGCCTGTAGACTAATTGTGCAAAATTCACAGGGTTGAAGAGGAGAACAAATATTCTTCAGATAATTCAGGTAATTGGTATTGACTTTGAGCAATTATATATATTCTGCTCTCAATTTGCTATCACATTTAATAGCAGCATCCAAAAATGGCTGCCATTTCCCTGCCTAGGTAGAGCCCAGTATCTGCTAATAGAAAATTGAGATTGAAATAAATCGATGTAGAATCTTCATCAAGAATTTGCAAGGTGAGATTCAAGTAGTGGTCAAGTAAATGCATCATGTAAAGCATTACGGAAATTCCAATTAAAAAAGCAAGGCTTAAATCAAGTTATCCACTTCATCAGATGGAAATGGGTGTTGAAGTTCTTCAAAAATGTAACTCTAACAAATAAAATGACTCATGTCTATTTTGCTATGTTTAATCCATATGAAAATGGGGATTTCAAATGGAAAAATTTGTGAGTTTCTCTCACTCCTACATTCAGTTTTTTGTGTGCAGAACCTTTTGAAACTCACAGAAAAGTTCAGAAAATCAATATCAAATGAATTCTCTGCACAACTCAGGTATGATAAATGCAGAACAGAGAGGACTGTTTTGTGTCTGCCTACATACACAGATATTAAAATTAAGTTCGCTTCAAAAAGAAGGATGGGAAGGAGAAGAAGGAAATAGAAGATTGGGAAGGAGATGGAGGAAGAGGTCTAATTCTGTGCTATAAAATGGTTAAATATATAGGGATTCAAAACCAGACATTGAAGAATAGATAATGGCCCATGGACCACTTCTTTACATTTCATTCTATGACATATATGCACCTCTAAGCTTAGTATTTCCTATGGTTACATTTCAGGAGTAACTCTTTACTAGGGATAGATAATTTTGTTAATTTCTTTCTAGTATATGAGAAATAAAATCACTCTGTTTAGATAAAATGATGAGATTTCAACTCACTTCTTCACATTTTAATATTGCATCCTTACATTTGAATTTCTAATTAAACAAGTTATGTAAATATAGTTACACCAGAAAATGACTTACAATCTCACATATTCTATTACAATGATACTGTAGTTATGCCTCAATAATTGTGCTAAAGGAAATTAATTACAAATAGCTTATTATTGGTAATGAATAACTTCCAAATTTTGAAAGGGGGTATTTTCTCTACTGGAACACCAATATGTAACGAAACAGATTAAAAGCCAGTGAGCCTGCTGGGAGTTTGTCTCAAAGTGGCTTTTGTCTTGATGAACAATTGGCTTATTCCAAATGACTTTCACATCCCATAAAGAATTAGTGATTATTAGTGCCATTGCCATGATTGCTGCACCATTCATATCAGTCCTTTTGAATTACTGAGAGAGTGCATCAGTCTTGTTTAAAATGGAAATTCTTTTTTAAAAATAATAATAATGGAGATTTGGTTGGTTCTAATCTGAATATTAACAGGTTAATTACCTTCGAATTATTTTGCCTTTTGTTACAGAAACTTTTGATGAGTAGGCCTCCCATGTAGATGCCACTTAAACAATCACAATGGGTGCTGTCAGTAATTAAAGTGATAGCCAACTACAGGAGCCACTAATTGTAGATCAGTTTTGAAAGTATAATTCTTAGATCTGTAATTGAAAATGTGATAGAAAGATTGATGGTCTCCTCTGGCCTTGAAAACATCAAAGGCCACATGATATTCTTAAACCAAATGCAGGCATCCACAGGAGGCAACTTTAGATAAATATAATCTTCCCTAAACCTTTTATACTGAGTTACCTCTGCCCTTCTGATGATGATATAGTAAAACCAATATACATGATCACTGAATGGGCATGTGAATTTTAATGGATTTATTTGCATGCTAATAGGTTGCTCTCAGCAGATGGTTTTACTGTTCTAGTCACGTCTACGGTTGGCAAATGCCAGAGCCATTACATAGGCACTGTGACAGGCATCAGACAATGATAGCCTTATTCTCTTGCCAGGAGGTTGCTGTTAGTATCAGTGTCTCTTTGCTTCTCTGCCTCCAAGAAGGTTAATTAGTCCACATATTGATAGCCCTTTGGAAACTGCAAACAGTGCAGGGTTAATTTTAAGCTAAATAAACTAAAGCCTAGGGTGTGTGGATGTGTGCCTTCAACCTGTCTGTCAATTAATGGTGATCCAGAGTTTCCTCAGACAAGGAATTATCAGAGGTGATTTTTGCTAGTTCTTGCCTCTGAAATACAACCTACAGCACATTACATTCATTGACAGTCTCCCATCTAAATACTAACCAAGCCTGACCCGGCTTAGCTTCCAAGAGGACCAAGTCTAATTTAATAGTTAAATGATAATGTTCAGTTTAGATTTAAAGTAAGGAGCTGCAAAGTAGCATAGTGAGCTATGGCAAGCCACATGTTGGAAGACAATGGGGTATTTTTGATATCACAACTGGAATTCTCTATTGCAGTCTACCTTGAATAACCAGAGGTGTTAAATTTTTGTTAGTCCTTGTAAGTCATATCAAATTTGTTAAATTCATACTTATGATGCAATAACTGACATGTAGGTGTGGCCCATGCCAAAAACTTAAGAATTGAAACTTACCCAATACTTTTTTGTTTCCATTTTGTAAATTTTGGAAGCCTCCCAAAGTCAGTTTCATTTTCAGTGCAAGGAAGCAAAGCCAAAAAGACTGCCTTTCCTCTTTAAATTAATGGCCTCTCACCATTAGGAGAGGGAAAGCAGGGAGCAGAGTTCACTGGGAAAGAAAGCACAGAACTTTGGGAAATGTAATTTGGGAAGGTGAGGAGCCCTATGGCAGAGAATGCAAAAGGCCCTGCGCTTAACTACATTTTCCAGAATTCCACTTGCATCAGAAAGCCCAAATCAGGAGAGGGGAGAGATTTGTCCCTCCGTAGAGGCAGCCAGTCAAAATTCCAATAAATTGTTGAATCTGCAAAGAGGAGGACTGAATGATACCTCTAGTAGGTAAATCTCTGTGCTGGTCTGGGAAGTAATCCTTAAATGAGTGGCCCTTGGGAAGCATATTAGTTTAAACACTAGATGACCATCTGTTAGAAGAGTTTTGATGGCGCCCTTCTGTCTGGAAGAAGGGAGTTGTACTAGATGGCCCTTGGGGTCCCCTCCAACTCTAGGATTCTATGAAAATGTACTGTATAATTGGTTAATATTGGTTTCTGTTGGTTAATATATGAGAGACATCCCTTGAGATAGCTTTTTAAAATGTAGGGATTTAAAGGTTTTGTCAAAACTTTTAAAACATTCCCTAAAATAAGGAGATCTAGGAATATTTCTGAAAGTTGGGGTGAATGATCCCTTTTTACTTTCTGACATTGTATAAAATTTTTAAGAAGATTGCTCTTTTTTTAAAAAAAAAGTTGTTTATAAAAACTTTGAAAACCTTATAAAACTTCATTGGGCTAACAGCAGTAAATTTGTTCTACCATTGTAGCAAGTGTCACCCCAGTTACTATAACAAAAAAGTAATGAAATTTTGTTACTCCTGTTATAGTAACAGAATTTTCACTAATGATACTTTCGTAACACTTTAGAAACTAAATGCCAGCACCCCTTAATTTTGTAATTACTTTTGAAACATTTTTAATTGATTGCACATGTCTATTAGTTATATAACAGAGGTGCTAAAGAATCCTATCAAAGGTCTCTAGCAATGTGTTTTGGCACTCCCGAGCTGCGCTGGCACTCCCTAGCTCAATGATCATGTTGTGCAACCTTTGCAATGTGCAGTTGTTGTTTTGCTTGTTCATTTACTTTGTAACACAGCAGCCATTTTATTAACATTGCAAAGCTCAGTTCTACCTTCGGCAAATATAGGTCCCCGTATAAAGATGTGAATTTTGTTTTTCTTTCTTGCCTTTTTTATTCAAACTCAGTTTTCCCACTTCTGTACCCTTATTCCATTTAAGAGAGGGAATAGTTATGATACCAGGGGGAACATTTCTTTGAAATTTTACATTTCATGATCAACATTGCTGGTTTATTTTATTGTAGCCCACTTTCCCCCGAAAAGGCTGAAGGTGGCTATACAATGTGTACAACAACCAAAGATTGATGTCAGTGTCATATGCAACTTTTGCTTGGAGAGAGAAGCATTTTAACTCAGTGTGGATGGCTTTCCTTCAGTTTCTTTTATCTCTCATGTCAGTCATGAGCGAGAGAAGCAGTTTAACCCAGTGTGGATTGATTTCTTCCCTTTGCGCCCCCCCCCCTTTCTGGAATAAAACAACTTCTTTCAAAGTAAAGACCACTCAATGAAACGGGAAATAACACTTTGAAACCATTAACAAAGGATTTGGAAGTCTCAGAAGTTTTGAAAAGTTTTGAACTTTTTTTCTGTGAAAATTGGAATTGACTTTACACCTGAACCACCAGTGCCCCCTACATCCAAAACGAGTTTTGAACTATTTTTTAAAAATCAAACAAGCCTAGTATTTATACAGCGGTGTCACCCAGTACTGTATCTCATGGACCTCCTACCATACTAGACCATACAAAATTCTTTTGTTTTTGTATTGCTCCTTTGTCCAGGAAGATGTCATAAATTAAGGGCATACAAAGAAGCAACCATAGCACACAACTTGTCTCTGCAGAAGGCCTGGATGACAGAAGCAATAGCCCACTTATTGTAGATCTATATATAGGCCCCAGAACTCTTGTGAAGTCTCATGAGATTTCCTCCAAGATCTGGTGCAAGAATTATGTCAGATCTCATTCTAAATCTTGTAAAGGTGATGCCACTGAAAGGCTTGGTTGCGTAAATTGGTCTGAATCCATGGTAAAATAGTAGCTTTCTGCTGAAACACTGTACAAACATATAGGCAAGCAGTCAATTTGGTGTCACTTCCATAGATGGTATGTTCCATATACCACACACACTTTCTAGTGACACCACTGTATTTCTACATACAAGGGTGGGTTAAAAAGTTTTGCTTGCTGTTTTGCAAAAATGTTTTGAATGAACGTATAACAGCAGAAGTTGCAACAGATCATAGCCTGAATTATCCTCTACACAAAAATACCATTCAATATAGTCACCATCAATTTGTACACATTTGCTCCGTCATTTAACCCAGGCATCAAACCATTTTGTAAAAATTCAGGGTTTTACTTCATGACCTATGATTTTAAAGGTATTTTAATGTCATTCAGGTCATTCAATCTGAAACAATGTAGGTTGTCTTTTAGAGGTCCAAACAGGTAAAAGTCAGAAGGAGCCAAATCAGGGCTGCAGGTTGGATGAGGCACTACTGACCATACATACAACTCTGAATTTTCCAAAATGGGTTTGAAGCCTGGGATAAACAATGGCATAAATGTGTCCAAATTGATGGTGACTATGTTGAACAGTAATTTTGTGTAGAGGATAGCTCTGGCTATGATCTGTATCAACATCTGCAGTTATATGTTCATCCATAACGCTTTTATGACACCGGAGGCAAAACTTTTTGACCTACCCTTGTATAATGCTCTAAAACAAATTTGCCCAACAAATGAAATAGGTCTGAAAATAGACATTATTTTGAAAGCTTGGGTTCACATTTGCTATATGCCATGCTAGTTTTTTTTGTTGCTAACACAATAGTTTGTTATGCCTTATATACAGTTTTCCCTCTCTACTTTGTGGTTCACTTACTGCGGACCCGCTGTATCGCAATGTGTGTGTGTGTGTTGTGATTGAGCCTCTAGTTGCTACTGATAGTAGTGATTCAGAAGACTCTGATGGCTCAGCATCTGGGGACAGTATGGAACTGGGAGGGGTTGTTTGTAACAAGTGTTTGCAGAAAGAGGCTTACTCATGAGTCAAGAGAGTCAAGTGAAGAGGTTCAGTTGCAACTCAAGAGAGTCAAGCAAATAATTACAGCACCTACATACTCTGAGGCATTTGAGGGATTCTCTGGGAATGATGGGTACATAAGAACATAAGAAGAGCCATGCTGAATCGGACCTCAGCCCATCTAGTCCAGCATTCTGTATCACACAGTGGCCCACCAGTTGTATACGGGGATCTCGAGCAGAAGGGAGGGCAAAACCCTGACCTGCTCCCGACCCCCCACAACCAGTACCCAGGGAAATCCTGCCTACCTCAACCAACTCCGAGGTGGCACTTGAATGTCCTTTTCAGTAACTACCGATACACTTGGTATCCATGAATCTGTCTAATCCTGCCTTGAAGTTGTTCAGGCTGACAGCTGTCACAACCTCTTCTGGAAGTGAGTTCCATAACCCAATGACCCTCTGGGTGAAGAAATATTTCCTTTTATTAGTCCTAATTTTCCTACCTTGGAGCTTCAGGGAGTGCCCTCTAGTCCTAGTGTTTTGTGACAAAGAAAACAGTTTTTCTTTATTCACCTTTTCTATCCCATGCATGATTTTATACACTTCGATCAAGTCACCTCTTAAACGCCGTCTTTCAAGGCTGAAAAGACCAAGGCGTTGCAACCTGGTTTCATAAGGGAGCCGCTCCATCCCTTGGATCATTCTTGTTGCCCTTTTCTGTACCTTTTCCAGTTCCATTATATCCTTCTTAAAGTGCGGAGACCAGAATTGTACACAGTACTCCAAATGTGGCTTTACCATCGATTTGTAGAGAGGTAATACAACATTTGCTGACCTATTTTCGATTCCCTTTCTGATCATGCCTAGCATAGAATTTGCTTTTTTCACTGCTGCAGCGCACTAGGTTGACATCTTCATTGAGCTGTCCACCAAGACCCCAAGATCCCTTTCCTGGTTTGTCTCGGAAAGCTTTGACCCCATCAATTTGTAGGTGTAGTTGGGGTTCTTTGCCCCAATGTGCATGACTTTACACTTGTTTAGGTTAAAATGCATTTGCCACTTTGTTGCCCATTCACTCAATTTCGAGAGATCTTTCTGGAGCTCTTTACAATCAGTTTCATTTTTAACTACCCTGAACAATTTAGTGTCGTCTGCAAACTTTGCTACCTCAGAATTTACTCCTACATCCAGATCATTAATGAATAAATTAAAAAGTAACGGACCCAAAACTGAACCTTGGGGTACGCCACTTCTCACCTCTTTCCACGCAGAGAAATGTCCGTTTATTACCACCCTTTGTTTCCTACAGTTTAGCCAGGTTCCAATCCAGGACAAGACCTGTCCCCTGATTCCATGGCTAAAGAGCTTATTTAGGAGCCTTTGGTGAGGGACTTTGTCAAAAGCCTTTTGAAAGTCAAGGTAAACAATATCAATTGGGTCTCCTTTATCTATGTGTTTATTTACACCCTCAAATAATTCTAACAAGTTAGTAAGACATGATTTGCCTTTGCAGAAACCATGTTGATTTTCCTTCAGCAATGCCTGTTCTTCTATGTGCTTAGTAATTTTTTCTTTAATAATGGTTTCCATCACTTTGCCTGGAACTGAGGTTAGACTAACTGGCCTATAATTTCCTGGATCACCCCTGGATCCTTTCTTGAAGATCGGAGTTACATTTGCCTCCCTCCAGTCCTCGGGTACAGTGCCTGATCTTAGAGAAAGGTTATATATTTTGGCTAGAAGTTCAGCAATTTCACACTTGAGTTCCTTAAGAACTCTTGGGTGGATGCCATCTGCCCCTGGTGATTTGTTGACATTTAGTTTAGTAAGGCATGTGAGAACATCTTCCTTGTTTATCTCTATCTGGTTTAATTCATTTAATACAGAGGACATTTTAATACAGAGTACAGAGGACATTTCTACTGAAATGGATTGGACTCAAGTAAGAGAAATTCAGAGGGCTTGTCAGGAGCCCACAAGTTCAGACACCTGGGTAGGATTCACTGATGATCAGGATTGACCCTCAGAGTCCCCAGACAATGGGAGGGATGTTCTAAGTCTTAACCACAGGTGGAAATCTTGGAGGGTCATTCAAAGGGCAGCAGCTGCTGGGAGAGTAACACCTGAGGATGATGATAGGGTGTCGACCTCATCAAGTGGATCTGACTTGTAGTGAGCTTAAAAGGTGGGCATTTTGGGACTAACCTCTGTGGCTAGCAAGAAGTTGCCTTTGGATCCTAGGACTCCTGCATCCTGTCATCTTGCAGCCTTGTTTCCAGACTGATTCTGCTGCTTCCTGTGGTGGGGTTTGAACTCCACTGGATTGCTCTCCAGTTGGACTGTGGATTGTGTCTTCGCTTCTACGTCTATCTCCTCACCTTGTCCTGGCTCCTGGATTACGTCTCTCCTACGCCCCTTTGGATACCTTCTTGGGCAACCCTTTCATGACTTCAATGCTGATGCCCTTGGATTGATTCTGATGACGACATCTTCTCTGCTGCCCTCAGTGTGCCTTTCTCTGTTTGTTTTGCTTTGATTTTGCTAAAGAGTTTTGGCATTTTGAATGCAGGCTTTTTCTCCCTGTATGTTTTCATGCCGGTTAAGGCTTCCTTTTGTTAGCGTTTTCACTGACCATTAAGTGCTTTTGTTTTGCAAATACTCATCTCCAGAGACTCTGTGAATATAAAAACAAACTATTTACACTTTAATTGGGTTTGGCTCTCTGAACTGGCGTCTGCTGCAACTGTGTGTGTGTGTGTGTGTATATATATATGTGTGTGTGTGTGTGTGTGTGTGTGTGTGTAGGGAACACACACATATACTGTATATATATGAAATTAAGTAGCCAGGGAACACTGTAGCAAGGAGGGAAGAAGAGCCTTCCTCTTTCCCTCTTTACTTTCCTCTTCCTCCTTGTTGCCACCTGTGCCTCTTGCTGCCTCTTGAGCCCTGAGTCGCCTCCGCCGCCTCTTTAATCATGGGTCCTAAGTGGCAAAAGGCCCTGTTGGTGATGAGGAGGAGGAAGAGGAAGGTAAAGAGGGTGAGGGGCAACTCTTTTCCCCTCCTCGTCCCTTTTACCTTCACCTTCCTGCTCCTCATCCCCGCCGGCGTAGCTGCTGCTGGGGATGAGGAGCAGGAAGGCAAACGTAAAGAAAGTGAGGGGGTGGCTCTTCTTCCTTGCTCACCCCCTTTACCTTCGCCTTCCTGGTCCTCCTCCCTGCTGGCGGTGCTGCCACTAGGGACAAGGATCAAGAAGGTGAAGTTTAAAAAGGTGAGGGGGCAGCTCTTCTTCCCTCCTTGCTCCCCTTATCTTCACCTTCCTGCTCCTCCTCCCCACTGGCAGTGCTGCTGCAGGGGACAAGGAGCAGGAAGGCAAAGGTAAAGAAGGTGAGAGGGTGGCTCTTCTTCCCTTGTCCCCTTTACCTTTGTCTTCCTGCTCCTCCTGCCTGCCGGTGACACTGCCGCTGGGAACAAGGCACAGGAAGGCGAAGGTAAAAAAGGCAAAAGGGTGGGTCTTCTTCCCTCCTCGCCCCCTTTACCTTTGTCTTTGTGCTCCTCTTCCACACCAGGGCCCAAGTGGTGGCAGGAGGCCTATTTGGCAACGAGGAGGAGGAAGAAAAAGATAGAGGGTGAAGATGGGAGGGGGCATACCCCTGCTTTATTTGATATTTGTGTTGGTTTACAGAAGTCTCTTGTGTTTTTAAAAGATATGATTTAAAATCCTAAAAATACAAGAGGAAAACAAGGATGACCCCCTTTGCATGCCCCATTTTTTTTAAATAAAGGCATTAGGCCATGCCTTGTCTGGGAACTGAAATGTCAAATAGAGCTCATAACTCAAAAACAATGGTATTTAGTAGTTCTAATGTTCAGCGGTGAGCCATTAAATGATTAGAAATCAGCTAAAAACAGGTGGATGAGAGCCAATGTTTAGGTTTCTGTCTTTTTGTGACTTGATGTAGATATATAGAGTGCAACATTCACTTCCTTTTCTGGAATATTTTTAATGCTAGCTAATTTGACAGTACTAAGTGTTATTTAACATAAAAGGCATTTATGAAAAATAATTGTGGAAGATAAACACAGCAACATGAAAATTAGAATGTGGGCTTTGAGTCTGATGTTGCCTGGAAGGATTTAATGTTTTAAAAAATGACAGTGAAATATCATTTTCTTCCTGTTGATTAAGAGAGTACAAACTCAAAGGATATTTAACAAAAGCAGCCACATAGTTTCAGAATTTGAAATTACTTGTATCCAAGGCAACTGCTAGTGGACTTGGGCATGGTTTGGAATTTAATTTATGGTGTACACAGGGAAGCGGGGGTTGTGAGGTGTGTGATTTTTTTTGTTCTTTTCGTTTCAGAATTTTTCCATCTATCAGATATGCTCAATTTGATGGTCCACCCATCTTCAAATTATTCCAATAGAGTTTTGTTCATTTGTTTTAGAAACAGCACATGTGCAAGTTATTTCTATATTGTTTATATTCATTTGCTTTGCATCAAGGGTATAGCTATGGGATGGGGGCTAAAAGGAGCGCATTCCCCATGAAATGAAAATTGTGTAGGCATCCAATGAAAGAAGGAAGCAAACTGACGAGGATAATCTGATTACAGGCAGTCCCCGGGTTATGAACAAGATAGGTTCTTTCAGTTTGTTATTAAGTTGAAAATCTGGCAATCTAGCTGCTGGATAGCTGAAAATGGACCAGGCAGGAACCAGAACAGATCATGACCAGCTGGAGCGGCACAGAGGTTGCGGTATATGGGTGGCCCCGCAAACCAGACAAGAGCAGGCACATGGGGGCAGTAGCTCCTCCTTTTCTTTCTTCCCTGGTGACCTCCTCCATCCCTTCAAACCCCTCCCCTCCCCGGGAGCATTCACTTGAAGCAAATAAGATCAGAAGGAAAGAGAGTAAAAGGCAGGAAAGGATTCCTTAGGCCTCTCCTCCAGAGAGGACCCTGTTGGGAACTCACTCTCCCAGCAGCACTTTTCATGGCATGGGCATTGAAGGAAGCTCTACGCTCCCTCCCAAGGCATGGTGGGAGTTGAGGGCTCTCTCTCTATTTCTCATGTTTCTTTCTCAGCCAATCAGAGACTTGGTTGACTGTGTCCATTCTATTGTCCTCTTGTGGCGCACACTGGTTGGGACTACAATTACTAGAACACTCCCTTCCCTTTTGTGTGTCTGTTTTTTTAAAATGTTATGATACAAACTTTTTAAAAATTCTCAAAAATCAGTGGATTTGTGAAATGTTCTAAACCTTGGCAGGCTTGCAATCATAAATGTGGCCTACAAGTAAAGCCAGTTTCATCCTGCTAGGCCTAAAATGTTCGGAGACACAAGCCTCTTAAATTTCCCTATTGGTGCCAATGGACCAAATCTTGCCAGAAAAAATGGCACCCCCCACCCAAAATTTCCTGGAAAATGGAAGTGGGGGGCACAGCTGAAAACTGAATAATTTTTTTACATCCCTTATATATATAGTTTTGGATAGCATAGGGAAGGGTTAAGAGCCTGTAATGTTTGTTTTGTTGTCTATATCTCTGTTTAGAAGATTTCATCTCACTGTCTTTTAAATGATTGGATTTTTTTAAAAATTGGCTTGCCGTGGAAAATATTGGTGATAATACTTCAGAGGAGTCTCCTTTCCCCCATGATAACTCCCTCATCAAACTAGGGAATGAATCCACTTTCAATCCAGTTGCTGCCTCCTGGAGAATTCTAGGGTTTGTAGTTTAGGAAGGAGCCTTTAACAGCCTTACTAAACTACACACCCCAGAATTCTGCAGGAGGCAGAAACTGGATTTAAAGTGGATTCATTCTTTAGTGTAATGAAGTAGTCTTTTAGGACTGAATTGTCTGTTTTAAGAGTCACTTTCTTCTCAGTTCTTGCTGTGTCATCCCCATTCTGAGTTGTCAAATGTCTGTAACTGAGGGACTGCCTCTATAGCAAAAAGAACAGATTTAGGTGTAAATGACTCAGTTTTTTACTGTCTACAATGCTTAAAAGTGTGTGTGTGTGTGTAAGAGAAAGGGGGGAGGGAGAAGAAGAGAGACGGAGGGAGATTTTATTGACCTCACTTTGGCTCCCATGGCTATAGCCAACATTGCACACTCTTCCCCTCTCCATGTGAAAATAAACACATGCAAAGGTAGACACAAGTATGATCAATATTTTAAGACTAAACGTTTTTCTTTAACTAGAGGCCTAAAAAATACCCAAAATCAGTGATGCACTACCTCCAGGTGTTTTGGACTTCAGCTCCCAGAATTCCTGACCATAGGACAAGCTGGCTAGGGCTTCTGGGAGTTGGAGTCCCACCTGTAAGGCCACAGGTTGTGTACCACTGCCCTTATGGTACCAGATTCCCCATTTCTAGTTAACAAGTAACTGAGTTTCAGCAGTACATGTTGCAGTTGTGAGAGAGTGTGGTCATGATTTGAATTAGCTAATTTTGCATATTTATAGAAAAATAATGCCTTGATGTAGTGGATTTCTCATATATCATGGAGACAAGAGAATTGCTGAAATCTTCTCATTTTTCTTTAATAATCTCTCTCCTTTCTTTGATATCAGGTTTCTTTAACATTCATTCCCAAATTCATTCACTGACTCATTCATTCTTTTCTTCCATGGCTAGTCCATGGGTGCATCTACCCTGTAGAATTAATGCAGTTTGACATAACTTTAACTAGCATGTCTCAATGCTGAGTAATTAAGGGAGTTATAGTTTTAAAAGGTCTGTAGCATCACCAAATTGTCTCCCAGGTTACCATAGAACCGAGCCATGGCAGGTAAAGTGGCATCAAGCTACATTCACTCTACAGTGTAGATGCAATCCATGTCACTGTAGCCATTAATATCACTGAACCACATTTAGAAAAAAGTTAAACGGAGACATATTTCTTCTGAATACCATCCACTCTCTACCAAAGAATACATTGACCCCCTCCTTGCAACTTCCCACAGTTTGACCAAAGTTCTGCAGAGTTTTGTCTACTATGTCTAAGTGATCTCTCAGCAGCAGTTGGTTTCTGCAGAATGTTCACAGCTGTTATAACAGTTATTTTCTTAAATAGATCTCTCCCTTGGAAGGTGGAAGAGCTCACTCTTGGTGGCCTTGTCAGTATGTTATGCTCTTGTTGTTTCTCCTCAGGACATCGCAGTTCCTGGTGAAATCAATTACTTTCCAGTTATGCCAGCTGAACAGTATCTTGCTGGTTAAAACAAGAAAAGAAAAGATCCATTGATTTTTCTCTTCTCACATAGGAAAAAATAACTTGAAAAAGCCCAGGCTATATTTCAAAACAAAAACAAAAACTGGGCCAAACTTCATCATAGAATTATTTCTTGATAAATCTCCTTTTGCAACCTGGTTTATAAAGAAACCCCTCAGCACACTTCCTTTCAAATGCAGACATCGGAAAACCAATAATTTTATATAGAAAACAGGAGAAGTGATGGCATAAATCCAATCCTTAGTCCCAGCTAGGATAGATGCATGGAAACAATGGGAACTGGTTAAATCAACAATAGTACAGACCCCTGATTCAATGGGTCTGCTCCAGCTGGAACCAACAACTACATTTAGGCCATGGATGGGATCCATGCATGTCCACATGTTGATACATTGTAACTCACATGTTGATACATTGTAACTCCTTGCTAGTCTTATGGCCTTCACATCATTGTTGATTCCAGCTGTGATTTCCACTCCCAAGAGCCACTGGAGGGCTATATAATCTCACTTCTGTGTTGCAAACCAAGCACAGGCATTAAATGTGAGCCCTCTTCCTTGTTATTTAAGGACTCTTAGACTTATGTTCTAAAATGTTTATGATGACAAGAAATATTGCACAGTTTCACCATTGATTTTGCAAAAGGCAAAGCAACATCTAAGAGTATTGATTTACACACATACTTACACAAATAATGAAAAGCTGCCGTCATCATCAGTTAAATGGCTGTTTGTGTTTTGTTACTTTGTGCATGTATAAATGCAAATATGCACCCTTTTTTATAAATTACCTTATGCTGGGACACATCATAGGCCCTGCCAGCTCATTATTGTCCACAATCGGAATAGAAAAATCCATCGGTTACACATATATCCTAAGACCCTTTTATGCTACCCAATGATAGCAACATATTCAATCTTGTGTAATCCAGGGATTATTGGGGGTTGGAGTGGGGGCACAAAAGTCCTCTGGCTAAAAATATAAACCACCCCTCTTTAAACTGCACATCTCAGGATTTGTAGGCTATTGCCAGTACAGATAAAATAGATTATCACAATTGCACACTAGACAATTGTAGTGTGCAATTTGAAAAAAATATTTTGTTTGATGTGAAATGCATGAGCAAATTACACACCATTGGAAAAGAGCAAAAATAAATTGAAAGTGTATTGGGGAAATTCACACTAATGTAAAGCTGGAAATAATTTGGGGGAAATAGTCTAAATGCCTGTTTTTCTATCATAATTAAAAGAATATATTGAAGAGAATATCCACCAATCAGGACTTGTAATGCATAGAACTTTGCATGTGGCTGTTTGTGCCAAAAAGAGCACTTTTGCATCAGAAACAGCATTCTCTTTGCAGAAAAATATTATTTCCTGTGTAGAAAAAACTGTTTTGCATGCAGAAAAAATGTTGTAATTGGGAGTGTATTCTGCAAACAATTTGGATGTGGATGACTTTAATAGAAACCAGCATATTCTGGCACCTTTATTGAAGGATTACATTCCTACATGAATGTTCACAGAAGATGGAAAAAGAAAGTCTGACAGGTTATATTATCAAAGGATAGCATGAGAATGCATATGAAATTTGGAAAAACACATTAAATTAGACAGATTGGGAGTATCTGAAATCTTCAGATATCCATCTAGGAATGTAAATATTGTCATCTGGCTCACATATTGAAGAAACATGCACCGCAATTGAAGGGAGATGTTGACAAGCTGGAATGTGTCCAGAGAAGGGTAACTAAATTGATCAAGGGTCTAGAGCAGTTTTTCCCAACCTTTTCTGAGCCGCGGCACAGAGGGCCAGAGGAGCTATGGGGGTACAGAAGACTACAATATAGTCTTCACATGCTCAGGGAAGTCCTTTCAAAAAACTACTGATGGGGGGAAATGAAAGATAAAATCCATTGTTTATTTGCCTTTTAGAGAACTGCATTTATACACTATTTTTATAAGATTGTTGCTACCCTCTCTAAACAGCAACACTCCCAAATAGTTTTATAGGTTTACCTTCAGGCTTATAGTGTGTACTTTAAATCTGCATTTGGATGCTTGCATTTTTGTATGAATTTTATGCGAATACAGTTGTCTTTATGGCTCTGGCTGGTAAACCCACTTTTCAAATAATCATATCCAGATTAGGAAAAAAAACCCCACAGTCTGTTCAGCCAGAAGGGTGCATTTGTATCATCCAGAATTGAACAGATCTAAAATGGTATTCAATGAATGCTTGGCAATACATGTGAAAACAGAATTGAGTCCTAACATGAATTTGCTTGCATGTATTTATGTTACATATCAACTTTCTACCAATAAAATTATATAAGTTTGCCAATTATTCACTGTCACCTGCTATTTAGTTGGCTGGGTTTTTCTCTTTGTTTAAAAAAGTATTGTGTACCCCTTTACATGATTTTATGCTATTGCTTGGTCAGTTCAAACTATACAATTATAGTACTATGATTCCACTTTGACTGTCATGGTTCCATCCTATGCAATCCTGAGATTTATAGTTCACTGAGACATTAGAGTTCTCTGGTTGAGAGTTCTAAATGTTGCTCCCTAAATTGCAAATTCTAGGCTTCTATGGGATGCAACCATAACAATTAAAGTGAAAGAATAGTGGTATAATTATGTAGTGTGATTGGGCTAACTGCAAATATCCATTAGGTTTCCATTCAAATCACAGATTTTTTTAAAAAAAAGAATTGCTATCTTTGCTGCAGAATAAAGATGGAGATGGAAATAGTAGCATCCTAGCAATGTTACAACTATCTTATTTTAGCATGAGCTTTTGTGAATTTCAATCCATTTCTTTAGGTGTACTGGTGGAGATGATATAAATTTCAACTATATTAGTAGTTTCACAGTTGTGAGGGTAGGATCAGAGTATACTAGGATACAGAAAGATGTGTGACAGTGGGGCAGAAACATTCGATCAGTTGTGTAAGCTGTATCAGGCAGGTCTTACACTGTTTTGAGGTAAGGAACAAGTCTGCTTTCCAGGATTTGCTCCATTAAGTTTAGTTTTGTTTGGGAGAAATGTTTGATTGCATGGTTGCGTGGGTTCACCTTCTAGTTCTCCTTTTGTTGGAATCAGTTAGACATTTGCAGATGTGGAACCAATGCCTAGATACTGTAAGAGGCTGAATGAAGGCCATTAAACTGATGTTTCCATCTAATAAGATGGAAACTGTGTTTATTGGTTTTTGGCTCAGGAACATAGGGTTGTATGACCATGTGATAGATGTGTAGCTTGCAAGTACACCTAGATTTATCTCTGTCAATGTTGTTGGGGTCTATTCCGATTATGTTGTCATATATGAATAGCATAGACTTTGCATTTGTAACTTCTTAATTAGACTACTGCAGTGCACTTTATATGGGTCTGCCCTTGAATATTACTTGAAAACTACAGCTAATGCAAAATGCAGCATCTAGATAGGTAACTAGAGCACCACATACAACCCAATCAACACTGGCAGTGGAACTATCAATACGTTTATTTTCTAAAATCTTAAAATGTCTGTTAATTTAAGAAAATAAGTATTTCAGATCCTCACAAGAGAAATTAATCAACACTTGGAATAAGACCATTACAGATTGGAGTTTAGGAGAAAGAAAATCAAGAATTTCAAAAAATAAACAAGTATGTTATACACACCAGGAAGAATTAGGGTGGGGGATGCCAAATCTGGAACTATACGATGAAACATTTCAATTGAAATCACTTCTGGAATGAGAAAAAAGGTCTAGAATAGGGGGTGTAGTAAATAATGGAGAGAGAGAATTTGACATATTCACAAGAAATCTAGAGGCAAGAATTAAAAAAACAAGCGGCCCTAGAAAATTAGCACTAAAAATATGGGGAAAATCATCCAATATGAATGCCCAAAGCATTGAATTTGACGCCCTTAGAATGCCCGTATGAGAAGGAATTGAACCCCAACTAGTGGAAGGACATGAAGGACCAAGGCTACTACTGTATTAAGATCTGTATAATATAAATGATCAACAGATCCTCATAAGTAGGATAATAGAAAAAGAGGGAAATAAAAAACTGGATAAAAGTATTAGGCCTATATTATAAACTTAAACAGGGGAAAATGGAGAATGTATAAGCGAAGAAAGTAAGCGGGAGAGTATACTCATAAAAGGACAGAAATCAGAGAAAAGATTAGCAGGAGCAATATATCAATTGATAAGAAAAGATGATGAATATATCATAAGAACACTATACGATAAATTGCATACAGAAGGCCATCTCACAAAACAAACCATAGAGGAAATTAAAAAGGGGGTTAAGAAAAATTAAAATGGAAAAGTATTAAGAATGAAAAAGAAGTTTATTTGCAAATGGTACAGGACACCAGCCCAACTATCAAATATGGGAATGGGAAAAAACTCAACATGTAGAGCAAATAAAGGTTGGTACGCCCACATGTGGTGGAATTGCCCGAAAACAATAATTTTCTGGGAAAAATAGAAAAGAAAAAGGAGAAACTATTTAAAATGCTAGTTCAGGTAAATATGAACTTTATGTTAATAGGAACACTTGGGAACAATAGGATTGATGCAAAAAGCCAAGATTTATTCAGAGCAATGGTTTTAGCAGGAAAGTTGGTAATAGCATGAGAGTGGAAAGATGAAAAATAGACTTTGGAAAATTGGGATAATTACCTGTTTGATCAAGTCCAATCAGACATTATGACATGCACAGTTCAGGAGGATACACGGGTGGAGAAAACAGAAGAAATTAAAGATAAATGGGTGACTTTTATGGAATGGATAGAAAGTGGTGAAGCTAATATGGATATTGTACAAAGATTATGAAAATTGTTTTCAATGTTGAAGATAAAGATATAGAGGAAAATATGGTAAGGGTATTGGGGATGGGGGAGAGGGGGAAGAAGAGAGGAAAATGTGAAAAGTAGAATAACTTTTAAAAGAGATGAATAGATAATATAGAAATACTCCATTATTTATAATGTGTACATGCAATGGCTGTCTATTACCTATTCACAATTGTGCTATTACGTACTTAATAAAATATATTTTAAAATTACATTTATTGTCTGAATGCAAAGTGCTTGTCAAAACTTTTAAAGCACTAAATGATTTTAGTACTTGAAAGAATGCCTGTACTTATATAATGCTGCCAGAGAACAGATTGATTAGATGGCTTTTCTCAATGTCCCATTGATGAAAAGATACATTATAAAAGTTCAGAAAATGTTTTGTGTAATGCAGTGTTTTCAAAAAAAATTCTTGCATCTTGAAGAGAACTGTTAAAATGACTAGTTGTTTACTTTGGGAATGAGATTAGGAAAAATATCTTGAAGCAATCAACAAGTTTCATTGACATGTTTGTCCAACACATTGAAATATTCTTTTTCGTCAAGGGTGAGAAAATGTGTGGATATTTTTTTTACATCTCTAATATCATTGTTGCTTGTTTCATTTTGTTTTGTTTGTCATAGCTGTGGCGCAGGGTTTTTTTTAAAGTTATAATTATTTTATTCTTATAGAGTTGGATTCAAAGGGGAAGGATTCCTTCCAAAAAGAAGATATTTGTGCATCCAACATCTGCTTTGTAACCAGACAGTTGTTTTAATTTTGGTAGTGTAAATGTGCTGTGTGTTTGCGTTATATATGCCAATCTGTAAAATGAGTAAATAAAACTGTATCCACTGATAGGAATTTACAATCAGTACCCCGTTGTAGCTATTCTGCAGTGCAATAGACTTTTATACTTAATCTATTTTACTACACCAGAACAGAGACTGGAATACTCTGTTGTTTTATTATTTTAACAGTTTGTTTAAACTATTGTTTTTATTGTTTCAATGCATAATATATTTGTATTGCATATGTTTTATGTTGTAATGTGGCACTGAATTATTCCCAATTTGGACACTGCTCTGAGTCCCCTTTGGGGTTGAGATAGAGCAGGATAAAAATACAGTAAATAAATAAATAAATAAATAATAAGACAATGCTGTGATCACCCAAACAACTCTGGAGGACTATAATGCTCTATTGTGGCTGTCATTTTGGCTGGGAAGAATTTAACTACTATTTAGAGACAAAAGTACCTTATAGTGGTCCAACCTGACCCTCTCCAAAAATGAGTAAGACAGAATTTTGTTCACGAGGATTTTGAGATTTGGAAGTATGCAGTGGATGCCCAGAAGCTGCACAACCCTGAGTATAACCTATGTTCAGCACAATTGCCATGTATGTGTCACGTTTATTTCATTTATAACCGCAAGTGGCTCATAACAATTTCAAACAAGCAACAAAGAAAGTAGTGTTTTATAAAAGTTTGAAACAATTCAGTAAACAGATATTAGTTTCCAAATATTTGCATTAATATTTTTTAAAGTAAAATAAAATGGATCATCTTAATCAAGAAAAGGGAAAAAAATAAAGAATGGAACAGAAAAAAGAAAAGAAAGAGAACAAACATACAACTTTATTTTGAGAGGTTATAAATGCATGCCATATAATTATTGTACCATCAACATAGAATCATTGAATTGGAAGATACACTATCATATGCAACTTCCCAAAATCCAATCTTTCTGGACTCTCAAAACCTAGAACTGTCACATTTTCTTTTTACAATTGATTGATTGATTAACTTTTAAACAAACAAATCTGTTTAAAAGCACATAGTTAAAACAATGTAAAGTTCATTTAAAAATAATTTAAAAAATAAGACATAAAAACAGGTTGCACCATATTGAAAACACCCTGCAGATCTAAATGTCTTGCCTGCTTACAGCCACTGAGAAGGTCATCTCTCATGTGGTCCCCAAATGTCCCTGCAATGGTGACAGCGTTGAAAGGAAGTCTCTCTCCAAAGATCTCAAAACTATGTTAGCTTGCATAGCAATATTTAGTCATACTGACAATGAAATTAAACTACATGTTGAATTCTCGAAAGATTTTAAAAAAATAAGTACTGTTTGTCACATATTGAAAAACAATAGGGACATATTGTAGTTATATTTCTGTATTGCTTTTTGTTAGTACTTCGGGTTATGCTTGTAAAAAGCTGTAAAAATAAGATGCAAGTGATAAAACACAGAGCTATAGCATAAAACATTCCAGGTTAAGCTATCAATTTAAACATAAGTATTTTTTTAAAAAAATCTAGTCCAAAAAAACCCAAAACAGAAGATAAATAGGGACATCTGATTCCCAGCTGGAATGAGGCCCATAATGGTTTTCTATGTAGTCTATGGAAGCTCCCTTCATATCTCCTTTCATTCCAGACCATATTTCTGAAGTTATAGTGGATAAAAAGGCCGTAGAAAGTAGGCACAACAGCAACTAGAAACTGCAGATAATAAAAGCAAATGATTAAGCAATCTGTTCTACATAAAGGCCCATGAAAAGACTGTGAAAACATATTTATTCATTGCTGCTGCTTCTTTTATTCCCCCGGAGAGGATTATATAGTCAGACCTCAAGAGGAAAAGTGGAAAAGTTTCAAAGAAACACACGAAGTAGAGGAGGAGGAGAAGTTTGGAAAGGAAAGTATGGAGTGACGTTTGGGCCCCAGCTAATGTCTGAACCACTATGGAGTCTTTTAGGATTTTTTTAGGGAAGAAAATTTAGAGATGTTTTTGCCATTTCTGGAATATAGCCTACCACCCTAGATGTGGCCAGCAAGTGACTTTCATTTATTCCTAGGGTCAGTGTCCTAGAAGCAGGAATGGCGGTGCCTCTCATAAATCCTACCTTTCAACAAACAACATTTTCAGACATCACATCTCTAGGGCTCTTGGGTGTTGACATTTGCCTCACTGTTGTTGGGATAATGTGTCAGCACAAAAGACAGCAAGGTAGCATGAGCCAAATGCCATTGTAGTTTGCTCAAGAGAGGGCCCTGTGACTGAATTTTCATTTCACAGAAACTCCATTCACACAAAAAACTGTTGCATAACATAAGGACAGAATGTGACATTTCTTCCTGATGCCTAGCCATAGGAGAGATCTTGTTTTCTTTTGTTTATGAATGAAGGAACATTGAATTATGCTGGCTTCAATTTGAAATAGTACATGTTTTCTAGACATGTCTGGGTGTGGAGTCAACTCAAGGGCTTTCCTTTGTTTATTTATTTATTTATTTATTTATTTATTCAATTTTATATTCCGCTCCTCCCTGCAGACTCGGTACTTAAAGCAATCTCCATGGCACTGAATTATTGCCAGTTTGGGAGCTGCTCTTAGTCCCCTTCGGGGTTGAGATAGAGCAGGGTAAAATACAGTAAATAAATAAATGAATTCACTTTGAGAGTAAAAGAAAGAAGTTGGTGGACTAAGTATTCATAGGTCTATTTATTTATTTATTTGCTGCATTTATACCCGGTCACTTCTAAACCCTCGAAGGGGGACTCAGGACGGCATTTAGTCTACTTCATCAAACATATTTTTAAGATTGAGGCATAGCTTGATATGAGAACAGAGAAAGTAATCATATTATAGACAAATGAAAAAATAATGATAAATTCTACCTTTAAATGATTTGTTTTACAGAGCATCAAAGTGAGTTGGCTACCTCCACCCATAGGTATGCAAAATGGATTTATCACCGGCTATAAAATCCGACACAGAAAGACTGCCCGAAGGGGTGATATAGAAACACTGGAGCCAAACAACCTCTGGTATCTGTTCACAGGTCAGTTGTTTACATGACAGTAGATTTACCAATGCAAGGATGGATGAAATGTTTGGGGGATAAAATGTGCTTTCTCTTCAAGTAAATATGGTGTTCCTTTGCATTCAAGTGACGTATATATTGGATTGTGCAGAAACAAACTTCATACATTTTTATTTTGTTTTCTCCTCAATGGTTTGAATCATATATTTGTTCCTCTCAATTGTCTTCAGCCTAATGAGACTGAGACCCAATTCCCCATCCTACTTGGCAGTTCTTATCCTAAATGAACTTCTATGAATGCTAACTTAGGAACAAAGGCAAAACCTGTCACGGTACTAGAATGCTATATATTTAGTATTTATAAAACCAGTAAAGGTTTCCAGCTTCACACAGTTGAGAAACTCATTAGCACCCCATTTTTCATTTATAAACACTAGTAGTGTGACTCTTCCCACATGTACTTTACTTAGTTCTCCATTGGAGCTCAGTACTCTGCCCCCTTATCTATAATTCCCTGCCCACCCAAGTACTTCTTCATATCTACATATATGTTTGTTTTTTTTCTATCCACAAATCTACTCTTTCTGATGTATTCCCATCATTATTTATTTTAAATGCTCTCTCTTCAGGCTATTATGCATCCAGCCTTCCCTTTATTTCACTGTACTACCACTCACCTATCCATATATCTTGTCTTACTTAATTTTTCAAATTGTTGGAAGCCCCCAAGAAGAAAGCAGCACATCAAAATGCTGTAATTTCTCTTTAAGATTTGGAAATCTGCCATCTAGAGACCGCAGATGGTGTAGAAGTCATCAGAACTTTGTCCATTAAAAATATTAAATAAACCTGTGGTATAAAACCCAACATTCTTCTTGTTTATATGCCATTTTTAGTGCTGGGAAAAATGTCCAGAGTTTCTTTTTCTCAACAGCAAAGGGTGCCTGGACAAATTTCAACATGTGACAAGAATTTTTAAATATATATTTTTTCATTTGCATGGAATTTTTATAGAATATAAAATACAAAAATAATAGCAATTTGTACAAAACACAGTGATTTGCACTAAATATTGCAATTTGTATTAAATTCAATGGCAAGTAAAAATTCTGGCCATAAACCTATCAAAATGATAATAATGAATTAAGTTGCAGAAACAACACTGATAGACCTGCATTCTGTTCTTTGTCCCAACTAGAGTGGACTAAGAGCAGATCCAAACAGGCCTTTATCCCAGGAGAATCCACATTTTTAAAATGTGGATCTTCCTGGGGCCCTGTTCACACACACCCTAGAAAATGTGCGCTTTCTGGGGTGGGTGTACAGATGCTCTTGCAGAACTGCCCCCCCCCAAAAGCCCCCAGACCCCTTTGAAAAGTAAAATAAACTTACCCAGCCTCCAGTACATTCTAGGAGCAGCTCTCCTGGTGCGTAGAAATGATGTGCCAGGAGACCGGGGGGCAGGCGATGTTCCTCTTCTCCCCCCCTCCCCTGCTCTCCTGGCGCATCATTCCTACGTACTGGGAGAGCTGCTCCAAGAGTGTACTGGAGGCTGGGTAAGACTTGACTTTTCAAAGGGGTTTGGGGACTTCAGGGAAGGGAGATGGGTATTCCCACTTTTTTTGGACTAATTTAGTTCAGAAAACTGTGGGAATGGTGCCTGGACTGCAGTTCAAACACTGGCAATAATGGGTTTATCCCACACCCTCCAAGAAGGTGCAGAATAAATCTACTATCTAATTAATTCACTATAAACAAGTGTTTTCCTGGTAAATCAACTGAAATGTGAATAAACCAGCAGCTCTATATTTTTGCTGGAAATTACCAGCAGGATTCCAGCTGGGTTATTTATGACTGATCAGCCACTAGCTTCAGGGAGTCCCGTTCTTGTACAGAGATAAGGAAATGATTCTATCTACAATATTCAACATCATTATTATTGAGTTTTAAAACATCATCCCATGCCTTATCTAGAATTCACTGAATTCTAGATAAATGAGTAAGCATGCATTCTTGTCCTAGAATAACTCCCATTGGAGAGGCTTATTTCTGCGTACACAGTTATTGGCATATGCTAATCTTGAGTCCTTTTGTTGAATTAACATGATTCATAGTTGATTCTGCTAAAGTCTATGAATCCTGTGTCATACCCACATGCCCCAATCCGATTATCCTTCTGGAAGCAGCTAAAGGCCTTCTTTTTCTTTTATGTCTCAAAAATGACCGTTTTAATTGTTTTTATTCTTCGTTTAGTAGTTGCCACCTTACATTTTGGAAGATCGTTTTCCCCCCTGATATTTGATGATACATTGCAGTTTGGTTTTTTTCAAAGGGTGTTGGGTGGGTGGGTCATCAATCACTTTGGAAATGTAGATTGAATGTGATCTAAACCTCTTGCAAATAAATAAAAGAAGAGGGTCTGTTGCTGTTTGTCAGCTCACATATAAAGTTGATAGCATTTGAGAAAGGCTGTAGAAATTCATATTTAAACAGGCCAAATGGAACGGAAACAAACACATATCTCATTGCCATTGTTTACTTGCGTATTACAAGATTCCTAGAAGAGCTGGAAATCATGCCGCTTCTAAAGAGATTATATAAATATTCAAGCAGCAAGACTTTATGTCTCCTTAAAAGCTTCTGCTGGTGAAGGCAGGTGTTTCTGCCCACTAATGAGGACAGCTGCAATGGCAAAGTAATTCAGAGTTACAAAACAGACGTTAAATCACGGCTATTGGTTTTATTGTAAGATCCACCATCAGCTAAAATGTAAAAGTCTTGTTTTTTTTAAAAAAAAACATCCTCCCCCAGAGAATTCTGGCAATTAAATGTGGCTGTTTATCTTTATGCTTCGTGGTCAGTATTAAGATAAACAAAATGATACACATATATAGCTGTTGCAAGGAACAAAGGCCTGGTGAAAAACCCAAGCAGTCTCAGCGTGATGCTTTTGTAATAGAATTGAAGCACACAGAGAACACATTTGCTGTTCCAGTGTGCACACGCTATTTTGAATTCTTTGTGAGCCCTCCTATTAGGAATTAGCAATGTAAATCTTTATTCATTTCATCTTCACAGGCAAAATGAAAAGATTTCATGATTTTCCCCTCACTGTAGGAAAGTCACAGAAAACCGCCTTTTCAAATTTATAGTTCCAAACTCATTCTTTGCAAATGAAGAAAAAGAAAATCTCATGGATCTTTGTGTGTGTGTGTAGAAAATAGCATTTCCTGCACAGTTTTTGAAGACTGCTTTTTGGGAGCCCGCAGAGGCGCAGTGGGTTATACCACTGAGCTGCTGAACTTGCTTATCGAAAGTTCACAGGTTTGAATCTGGGGATTGGCAGGAGCTCCCGCTGTTAGCCCCAGCTTCTGCCAACCTTGCAGTTTGAAAACATGCAAATGTGATTAGATCAATAGGTACCACTTTGGCAGGAAGGTAACGGTGCTCCATGCAGTCATGCTGGCCACATAACTTTGGAGGTGTCTGCAGACAATGCCGGCTCTTTGTCTTAGAAATTGAGATGAGCACCACCCCCCAGAGTCAGACATGACTGGACTTAATGTCAGGGCAAAACCTTTACCTTGTAGTTATTTGGTGCAGAAATGTACCATATTTCATCACATAATAGTCACATTTTAACCCCATTTTGGAGAGTGAAAAAGGAAGTGTGAAATTATTGCAAGGTGGAAAAAAAACCCTATTACAGAACTGGAGCCCCATAGATGGAAAGGGGGTGGGCACACTGGCTACCAAAGCTTCACTCACCCACATGCCTATCCCATCCTGAGCTATGGGGCTTCACTTGCCCCCATACCCGCCCCCTTTTGAGTTATGCCACATCACTCAGCTGAGCAAAGTGTGAATGACAAGGCTATTTTGGAGTGATCAAACAAGACTGTGACTATTACTTGAAACAAGCAAACATAGCAATGGCGGGTGTGGGGTGGAGTGCAACTATTACATGGGGGCAACTGCTATATGATGAAATACGGTAGTTGAGTTTATATGTAGAAAATGGCCTGTACACACATATACAAATCATATACATTTTTTCATATAGAATAAGTTCTGAACTGTAAAGATACGCACCATTTTATGATTGATCTGATCAGAATTTCACAGTACTCTAGAAACGTCACACAATTTCTTTTTAGATATTCTTTCTACACATATTAATTATTTAGGCTGAAACCAGTAGACTGCAATCTTCTTTTTTAAAAACTCAAATATGTTTGCTTACCTTTCAGTATCTGAAACTGGCTCTGCACTGCCCTATATCCTGGGAACTGATCCACATTATGCACTTTGAACTGGATTATAAGAGTCTACACTGCCAGATAATCTAGGATAAACAGATCCCAGGATATAGGGCAATATAGATCCAGCCTGAGGCAGTGTTAGCTACAAGAAGATTGGAACTTTTGTATTCCCCCAGCTATTGGTAGGCAGCATCTCCCATCATCTCCCATCATTCCTTGCAATTGAACATGCTGACTAAAGTTATCCTATAATATTTGGAGTGCAACAAGTCCCCTACCCTTGAACTAGAGTAAGCATGGGCAAACTTCACCCCTCCAGGTGTTTTGGATTGCAACTGCAAGAATTCCTAACAGCCAGTAGGCTCTTAGGAATTATGGGAGTTGAAGTCCAAAACACCTAAAGGGCCGAAGTACTCCCATGCCTGAACTCAAGTCGTGTCATTTATTCTCTCGTCTCTGTTTTCTAGTCAAAAATAGTATAAGGGGACAATATATCCACAAAATAGAAATACAGGCAGTCCCCGAGTTACGAAAAACATCTGACTTTTTCCCTTTGTATTTGTTTGTATTGCTAATAGGTCTTGACAAAGGAAGCCAATACAGTTTCCAAGTAGCAGCTATGACAGTCAATGGAACCGGACCCTCCTCAGATTGGTATACTGCAGAAACTCCAGAGAATGATCTTGATGGTAATTGTCTTTCTTTTCACAGCCATTACAACAGCTTTTTGTGTATTCTGACTGCAGCCTTGCCATTCTGCTAAGGTGGCTGTGGTGGGCAGGGATATTCAGTATTCCAGACTGGAATTGATGTCTGGGTGATGTTCAGCAGAAGGTTTTGCTCTGTGCATGCTGTTAACATTCTATCTTTCTACAGACAAGTGGAGCAGAAGTGAGAAAATAAGAGGTTTCATTTCCACTCCCATATTTTCCCCAGACTTTCTAGAGTCTGTCTTTAATTTAAACTTCTTTACCAACTGCTGCTGCTGTTACCTTTGACAAATGTAGTTTTCGGGTGGATGCCTAAAGCCAGGTTTGTTTTCTCTTGCAATTTGTCATTTACAATATTGTACTGTTGCAGTGGATTTTGAAAACTGCTGTCTTATTCTATAGAGGGTCAGTCATGAGACTGCTGTCAATCTAATCTGACTAGGGAGTTCATCACATGGAGGGCCAGAAGCCTGGGGACAGTGGGTAAAACCATGAGGCAGCACTCAGCTTTGTTTGGTTGCGGGCTGCCATCCCACAACAGTTTCTGGGTGTCCTTGCCTTCTCCAGTGAAGACATGGATAGTCACCTATATCATCAGGGCTCCCTTTTAGTGTGCTGCTAAGATGCTGCCAGGATGGACCCCAGTGGAACCCCTCCGGAAATAGCCTTGCATCATATGATGGGCTTCAGTGGACTCCATCCTTGCAACATGCCGGCAGTGCACTAGGATGGGGGAAATCCTTCTGATGAGATGGTAGGATTGCCATTTTGCTGTTTGTCCCTGACCTTGAGGTTTCTGGGCCAAACCTTGAGACCCGGGCTGGATCTGCAGTGCCCTATACAACATGATCTGATTATCTGCTTTGAACTGAAGAAAAATTGTGAATAAAGAGCATGCAGGAGAATTTTGATTCTTCTACTCCCTGGAACCCGACTCTCATCAGTTCATGTGAGTTCGTTTTGCCAGAATCTAAGTCAGTTTGAATGGGTTCTCCTTATCAGTCTCTTCTCAGGCTAGTTCCAGATTATCAGCACTTTCTTAGGCTGGCCCCTGATGTTTGCATTATTTTCTCTGGCTATAGTCGAGGCCTAGAGTTGGTCTGGAGTTCCAGCAAACACCAAACACCATGCAAAAACAATGACATATAATCTGGGATCAGATCCTGAGATATCAGACAGTTTAGATTCAACCATAGAGATGTCTCTAGTGTAGCCATTAAGTGTTATCTATTAACTACCAACCCCAGTTGCTTACGATTTATTTCATATCAAGATGATATGAGTGAGTTATTCCTTCTCACCCATTTAGGTAGAGGAGCACTGACACTTCAACTAAGATTGGAGGAAGAGAGAGCTAGGTACACATATTTAAGTCCTCTAGAGAGTTTTTGCAAATGGCAAAAACAATTGTAGTAATATTCTGGTTTAATAGCTGAACTGGAGATTTGTGCATTCTTCTTCTTGCTAACACATGAACTCCTCAAACTGGACATATTCTTCATCTGTCGTGTCCCTAGAAGTTATCCATGAAAACTTGAAATTGAGGATCAGTCCCTTAGATCTAGCAATGCTAATCAGAATTCTTCAGAGGCTTAAACTGATGTTCTCCATTGATCTGGCATTCAGTAAGTGCTAGTACTTGAGTCTGAACTTGAATCATCATTCTAGGTTAGAGTAAATTCTGACTGAAGTCAGTCCCACAACGTTTGTTCCCTGGCACAGGCTCCAACCACAGTTTGCATTCATATATCACAGCGGATTGTGCAAGCCTTTCCAGGTTTGTTTTATCATAGTTTTCTAGAGAAATATCAAATCTCTCAAAACTCCCAATCACAATTTCTCCCTTGACCTTCTTTACATAGGCATTTCTTGCTTCTTTTTATAAACGGTTTGGACCCCAGATCAGCAGATGTGAAGCTATCTTCCATCCATTTTTTGGGCGAGATATCTCCTTAAGGAATCATCCCATCGGGGAATGAGACCCAAAAAGTCTAAGTTTAAGCATGTGCTACCAAGCACACAATTGACTATCACTCCCTCTTTGCTCTTTTGCTGAAGCAGTCTTCATCACTGGATGTCTTCTTGGCATCTGCTGTAACACAAAAAAATGAACATTATCTTGAAGAACTCCCTATGGATATGCCTTTTAATTAGTATGTTTTGTTAAAGTGATTAGAAATCCAAACACTGCTGCTGATCGAGGGTTCTCTGGAAACTCAGAATAGTCTTTGTAACAGCTGGGGGCTTTAAAATATTTATTTTGAGCATCATATATTGTGGGGGGTTTTTTGAAGAGGAAAAAATATCCGAGATGTTTCACTTCCATGCACAAGATTGGATGTAAACTGTTTAAGAAGCCATACTAGGGATCCTGGATTAATGCTCCATGGTCTAAGGAAAATGGCACACAACATTTAGCTTATACACATTCTGAGGAAAGAAGTTTGATTTCCTCTCAAGGGAAAAGCATTACTGTTCCATTTTGGTCTTTAAATTCTTGGCTCTGAATTAACTCTGCTCAATAGTCACCTTTTCCTGAAATCTGGTTCATTTTGACGGTTTTTGCTATTAATTCTAGAATGCACACTGTTAGATATTTTGTTGTTGTTGTTGTAATTAAAACATGTTGGTTTTTGTAATTAAAACATCCATTAAAACATGTGTGTATGTCAGTAATGGGATGAAGAGGCACATTTATTTATTTATTTATTTTCTTATATGTCCAGTAGGCATGGTTTAGAACCCAAAAATAGGTAATCGAAAATCTAATTGGGGGGGGGGATTTTTTTTATTAGTAATAGAAAGACTTACCAAAAAAATTCCAAAAATTTCTAAAATGTAACGTAATTACTAACGAAATTCGTTAGTAGTTCGTATGCCAGCGCATGCGCATTCCTCAACTCCCAGAAATCCTAACAGCTGGTAAATTGGCTGGGATTTCTGGGAGTTGTAGGCCAAAACTTGAATAAATCACACTGAATTCTAGATGGGACTCTCCAAATAGGAAGGAGGGAGGGAAGGAGGGAGGGAGGGGGGGGGTATTCTATTCTTGGAAGCAGCAAAAAAAAGGAGGAGGAGCCCCCCCTCCTCCTGCCTCTCTCTCACCCAATCCCGAGGGAGCGAGGGCCCAAGTTTGCCCAGGCTGAGAAGAAAAGGAAGAGGCCTGAGGCTGTGAGGAAGGGTGGGAGTTGAAGTCCAAAACACCTGGAGGGCTGGAGTTGGCCCGTCATGAAGCCTCTTCAAGGCTTTAGATCCTGGCAGGCAGAAGGGGCAGGGAGAGCCATCCACTCCTCCTGCCCTGCCAGGATCTAAAGTGCATCAAGGCTTGGCACGCTTTAGATCCTGTGAGAAACCAACCTAATGTATAATAGAATGAATGCTAACTTATAGAGTAAAGTGCCTAAATATTATAAGTAATCCAACTGGTCATATACCTACATTCCATGCACATGCAATAATACAGCAGTAATAACAATGGGTATAAGAAGAGGTAAAATTCAAAGCCCGGGTATTCTGACTGGTCCCTCCTCAGCGGTGCAAATGGGCTCTTCTTTATGAGCCAAGGATTCTGCAGCAATATAAATGCAAATGCTGTGCCTGGCTTTTGGCTTTTCCCGTAGCTAGAGAGGCTGCCTCCTGTTTGCAGTTTGCACCGCTTGAGGAGGGACCACAGTCAGAATACTTCAGTTTGAATTTTACCCACATCTTCTTATACCCATTGTTATTACTGCTGTATTATTGCATGTGCATGGAATGCATAGGTATACTACCCCAATACTCTTTGATGCTTTAGATCCTGGCAGGCAGGAGGGGCAGGGAAGCCTGGAAAAATGTAACAGAGAGGTTTACTCAGAAGTAAATCCACAAAGGAGGGCACTTCATCCAAAGTGCCCTCCTTGCGGATTTACTCATGAGTAAACCTCTCTGTTTACTTCCTTTGCAGATTTACTTCTGAGTAAACCTCTCTGTTTACATTTTTCCAGGCTTCCAGCCAAAAGAAGGAGCAAGTTTAGGGCTTGCCTTGCCATAATACTTATTGGCAAGGGAGGCGGGAGGGTGGTGAGAGAGAAGGAGGGTGCCCCCCCCCCTTACGACCTAATAACGATACTTAAGAAATCCTGGCCCCCGAAGTTCTATAAAGAAAGTCCACTTCCTGGTTAGCGTTCCAGATGCGGAAATACTCAAAAGTAGCATTTCTTACGAATTTCTTACGAATCTTTTAATTTTCATAACTTTTTTCTCATGCCTAATGTCCATGTATGTCCATGATTTTTCCCAGTAATGGGAATCAAGAAGAACATGTTGGTTGTTGTTGTTTTTTTTAAAAAAAAAACAATACACATTAAAACTATACAAAATCATTAATAAAAATGTAACTGCAAGAGTTCTTTAAAAAGTAATGAAAGAAAATATTAAACTTTTCGTATTTGACATATGCCAAAATGGTTATAGGAACATTTTTATTAACATTTTTTTTTGAAAGATTGAGCTCATATTCCTACATTGGGTTCCAGATGGGAATGTTTGTATTTGAATATTTCATCTCAGGGGGAAATCTCTCCTTCCATAGAGAACAATGGTGTCAGGCACTACTAGACTATAGCTGTTCAACTTATGGTTAGCTTTTATGTTCACTGAAGGGTTATGACATCTTTATTTCTTTTCTCACTGAAAAGTATACAGACAAAAGGTCAACTGCTATCTGAAATGGTTCAGCTAAAAATTCATGGAAAATTGTATTGCACAGACTGTCTCTAAGTGCTATCAGTTTAGAATCATGGAATGATAGAGTTGGAAGAGACCACAAAGGCCATCAAGTCCAACTCCATATTGCGATACAGGAATATACCATCAAAGTATTCCTTACAGATGGCCATCCAGCTACTGCTTAAAATTACCATAAAATAAGACTTTGAGGCAGCATATTCCATTATCAAACAGCTCTTAACTTCCTAATATTTCCCCCTAATACTTAAATTGAATCTCTTTTTCTGGAGTTTGAATCAATTGCTCTGTGTTCTAGTCTCTGGATCAGCAGAAAACAAGTTAGTTTCGTCTTTAATACTGCATCCTTACAAATATTTAAACATGGCTCTCAAGTCCTTTTTTAAAATCTTCTCCAATATAAACACTTCCAGCTCCCTGAACTTTTGCTCATAGAGTATGATAAGTGCCCCTTCTCTGGAATGTGTCATTCTCTGGAGACATTCCAGCTTGTCTATATCCTTCTTGAAGTACTAACTGGATACAATTTTCCAGATGAGGTTTGACCAAAGCAGAATAGAGTAGTACTATTATTTCCCTATACATAGGCACTGAACTCTGATTGTTGCATCCTATAGTTGCATCAGATTTCTTAGCTACTGCACTACACTGTTAATTCATGTTTAACTTGTGGTCTATGAAGGCTCCTAGATCCCTTTCAGATGTACTGTTGTCGAGCCAGGTTTTTATTCAGCTTATGTCTGTGCATTTTGGTTTTTCTAAGTTTATGACTTTACATATTTCCCTGTTGAAATTCATTTTGTTAGTTTTGGTCCAGTTCTCCAATCTGTTAAGGCCATTATGGATTCTGATCCTGTCTTCTTGGGTATTAATAACTACTCCTCCTAATTTGGTATCATTTGAAAATTTGATAAGCATATCTTCTATTCTGTCATCCAAGTCATTGATAAAGGTGTCAAATAGCACTGAACCATATGATACTGCACTAGTCACTTTTCCCCAGGCTGAAGACAAGCAATTGGAGAACACCCTTTTCTTTGGCCAGTCAACAAATTATAAATCCACCTGACAGAAGCATTGCCAAGCTGTACAGGTTGCCTAACTTGTACTGTACAGGTATTGTACAGACCAAGACCTAACATTGTGGCTATTTAATGTACTCACAGAGCCATATGACCCATATAGTTAAGTGAAAATTGTTCTAGAGCATTTATTTATTTATTTGTGACATTTATATGCCGCCCTTCTCACCCAGAAGGGGAGTCAGAGCAGCTTACAATTCATATGTAAATACAATGTATTATATTATTAGCATAGCACATTATTAATATTATTATATATTACTATATTGTACTATACAATTATTAGTAATATTACATGTAATATAAAATATATAATTATAATATATTATTACCATTATATTATATTACATTATGTTATCAATATTATATGTATATACAATATATTATATTATAATATTAGCAAATTATTATTAGCATTGTATCACAAACTTTTTTATATGCAGACATGTTGGTTTAAGTCACCATTGAGTGATGGGAAAAGTGAAGTGGCTGCCTATGCAATCTCACTGAAAAAAATTCCACACTGAAGAAAGTGATGAATAATTTAATATTATTTAAACATGCACAGTTGTGTGCATCAGGATTACACCTGCAAAACTCTATATACACAACTGGATGTATCCCTTACACAATGTGAAAGTGAACTTACAAGTTCATAAAATAGCCAAATGCAGGTAAAGATTTTTTGCATAAAACCTTTTTTTATGCCTAAAGGTTTGATTTTGTGAGCAAAGCTTTCACAGTATGAAATTTATGGGGTCACCATAAGTTGACAGATGATGTGAAGGCACATACAAAGACACACCTAAATCAGATGTCCATTTATTTAAGGTCATGGTGTCCTTTCTTGCTGAGAATGACAAAAATGTGTGGGTATTCTTTATAACTCTGTTCATTACTCTCTTCCCACCTTTGAATGTGCTGCACTAAATCAGGAACTGTGTTTCTATGGAGATACTACCTAAATACTGGAGTTGGGGAAAGTACAAAAAAAGTAGAACTGCAAAAACAAATTCACTTTTCTAATCACTATTGTTTTCCAAGGTGTGCCCCCCACAAATGTTTTGGTTTTAATTTTGGTGATTCTATTTTTGAATATTCAAGTAAAATATTTTGAATTTTCAAAAGCCAGGGGAGGGGGAAGTTTACAAGGAAGTTAAATCATGGAAGAAATCAAGTGATTGGAGCTGCTATATTTTCTTTGCCTTTCCTCATCACTACTCTTTGCAACTACGGTAGTTTAACGCATCAACAATCCTACCCTCAAAAAATAAGGTTTCCACAACATTGAACAATAAATTATACAAAATAAGAGGAGTTATATAACTTTTAGTGTTTTGTATAATATATTAAGGCTGCATCTTTTCTCAGTGGGAATTTGAATACTCTGGGCACATCATTTTAATTGTAGTATTGATGGAATGGAGTAATATATCCAAAACCTACAGATTTTAATTTTAACTATCGCCATTCTCTGGTGTGTGTTTTTGCTACCCAATTAACTGATACATTTTCTGCCATAATCCAATTATACCTTCCTACATTTTCAACATTCTGTATTCTTTACATTTATTGCCTCTCCCTTGTGACTGTATATTTGTAGAAATGTTATGACAGTACAGTACTTTAGTCTTCTGTGAGGTAGCTTTTTATAAAACTGCTCATAAATGGACATATAGTAATTGTATTTAAAGGCAAAATATCTTCAATATATTGGTATGAATTATGTCTTTTAATATGTGGTGAATCTGAATATTTCCTAACTACATGCAGCAATTTATAACTATTTGATTAAGTATAAGAAGCATTACTGTAATTGCAAATGTATGCCCTGTGGTCCATGTAAATGTCTCAAGAAATGAATTAGATCATGTTTGTTTGTGTTTTTCCCTTTAAATGAAATATAATTCCAGAATAAATGAACTTTAAAATGCTAACATGTGGAAAACACTTCCAATGTTGTGGATATTGAGATCTCTAATGTCCTAATAATATGTTCCAGGAGTTTCAACAGTGCGTACTTTGGAAAATTGTAAAGGCATTCACCAAAATGAGGGGGATGGCCTCTGGGAGACTCCCATTAAGTTGTGCGATTCCCCAGGGAGCGATCCTCTCCCCTTTATTGTTTAATATCTGTATGCGTCCACTTGCCCGACTGGTTCGCAATTTTGGTCTGGAGTGTCATCAGTATGCTGATGACACCCAGCTGGTGCTGAGAATGGATGGCAGGCCGGACAGCGTATGCGATTGTTTCCATCAATACCTCAAAGCAGTGACTGGATGGTTGCGTTCTAGCCAGTTGAAGGTGAATCCATCGAAGACAGAGGTCTTATGGCTGGTTCGTCCTGGTGTTGGTGAGTGCCGGTTGCCTACCCTGGATGGCGAGCGGTTAAGACCGTCATCTTTGGTAAAAAGCCTGGGGGTCCAATTGGGCCCATTGCTATCGATGGAGACTCAGGTCTCCACAGTTAGCAGGTCCGCATTCTTCCATCTCCGACAGGCTAGGCGACTGGCTCCCTACCTATCCAGGAATGACCTAGCTACAGTGATCCAAGCGACGATCATCTCGAGGCTAGACTACTGTAGCGCCCTCTACATTGGCCTTCCCTTGTCGACAACCCAGAAACTAAAGCTGGTGCAAAATGCTGCTGCTCGATTGCTGGTGGGAGCATCAACAAGAGAGCACATTACACCAACTTTACAGCAATTGCACTGGCTACCAGTAGAGTACCAGATTGTCTTCAAGGTGCTGGTTTTGACCTTTAAGGCCTTGTATGGTCTAGGGCCAGTGTACCTGAGGGACCGCCTCACCTCATATGTTCCCCCGAGATCATTGCATTTAGAAGAACAAAATCTCCTGGTGATTCCATCAATCCCTTCCTGCCACCTTTCAACAACAAGAAAAAGAGCCTTTTCTGTGTTGGCGCCAACTCTATGGAATGAGTTACCAGATGAAACTCGCGCCATCACAGAGTTGACCCCCTTCCAGAGGGCCTGCAAGACGTTCCTCTTTAAGCAGCTTTTAATCTAGGCGCCTCCTGATAATCCTGTCCATACCCTTGTGTTTTTACATATCCAAACTGTTTTATGTGTATTTTATTGTTTTATGTAAGCCGCCTCGAGCCTGCAGGGAGGAGTGGTATATAAAAGTGAATAATAAATAAATAAATTGTAAAACTCAAAAAACATCAAGGGCATGGGCTCAGCAAATCAGTGACTGCTACTGAAAAAGTACTAGTTCCCATCACTGTTTTTAATGTCTTCCCCGCTCCCCAAGGTTTATTGTGGGAATACTTCACAATTAAAAAGCAGCCCTTTTGCCAGAGTTTGCATCAGCATTTTGTGTGGGTGTTTTTTTCATCTGTATTATTTAGCTATAATATGCCAGGGCTCCTTGCTAGAGAAAAGATCGTAACTTTTCTCTTCTGCCCTCAAAGAGACAAGGTACTTTATTTCTCTTTCAAAGAGACTTGGAATGTGATAGTTCTTGTGCAAACCTCTCCTAAAATGGCTTGTTTAAACCCTTAGACAATTTGGAAAACACACAATTTGACAGGATAGTGGTTTCTATTTCTTTTGTTTTTTAGAAGGAAGATCTTTTTAAAAGTGCTATTATATTAATCAGAGCAGGCTGTTTAAGAAAAATGTAAATAAGCATATTTATAATTAACTGTTGTCAGTAATATTACCCTGTTGTCAATAATATTCTTTTAAACTTGCAAGCCTTTGGTTAGATTTGGGATTTTCTTTGTGTGTTTCTGCTATTGAAAAGATTGTTTTTAGGGGGTAGTTTGAATGGATAGTTCCATGAAGTTAATTTTTGTTGACAATTATTGACTTCCCCTTACTGCCACCAATACATTCTAATAAAGGGTAGTTGTTCTTTACCCCTTATCTCATGCTTTCAGATTTATTTAGTTATTCATTCATTCAAATGATGGGTAATCTAAGAGTGGAATAGTCAAAATCCTGTTTGTTTCAAGTGGTGTGGCAAAAGCAGATCAAAAACCAAGATAATTCAAAAGCTAAGTACAGTCTGCATGCTAATTCTGCATGTAACAAGGAAAGTCACTTGACTTTTACTCCATCAATTGTGATTAAACGATGAAGTGTACACTTTTCAATAATCTAATGTAGTCCATCTCAATCCTAAAAGCCATTTTCTTTGACTCCTAGAATCTCAAGTTCCTGACCAGCCAAGCTCTCTCCATGTCAGGCCTTTGTCAACCAGCATCGTAATGAGCTGGACACCGCCTCTGAATCCAAATATCGTTGTACGTGGATACATCATTGGCTATGGTGTGGGCAGCCCGTATGCTGAGACAGTGCGAGTAGACAGCAAACAGCGATACTATTCCATTGAACACTTGGGTAGGTGGTACTTCTTTTCAGGTTTATTTGAAGTAAAAACATTTGTGTGTGGGCAGGAAGAGAAATTCAGATATTTCCAAGTCTGTTCATTCTGTTCTGAAAATCTACCTTCTCAGAATGATTTGTCCTCCAATGCCTGAACTTACACCTGACTTTGTTTTCAGTTTAATCAGCTCAAAGTGGCTGGAGACATTTTGAAGATAATTTTTGGGATATGGGAAATGGTCTTTGCTTTTATTCATGCATGCAAGTATATGGTGATTCAGTAAAATCCAAGGAAATGGGTTCCATTACAAGAATATGTGGTCTGAATTCCCTCTCCGGCTTTGCATTTCTGCCACATTGCATTATAGCTCTGAGTTCAGTTACTATTTTGACTGGTTTTATGCATCAAATGTAATGCATGCAGCCATAATTGTATATCGCATCACGACACTGTAGGTATGGAAATGCAGATTGTTTGGCTTTTAACCTTCTCATTAGAATAGAAACATCTGACCAGGTAAAGGTCAGATCATAAACTTAGGAATTGTCTTTGTAGTCCCTCCCCCCAAAATAGTCAGCATTAATTTTGTAAGCATTCCTAGCACTACTAACACGTTTTCTTAATTAAGATGCTTTGCTGTGCAAGAGACCATGTGAAATAGCTGCTCTAATGATGAGCTTGTTGGGTTGACGATTGAGTCCAAAACATAATCAGCATTTTATATTCTATGGCTGCAGTATTACTGGCTTTTTCAGAAGTGTGCCTTTGCTTCGTAACAAAGTTTCAATGCTAATGAGCTCTGTGCTGAGTGGAAGTGACATCCCACGCTTTCCTTCAGAACACAATCTTCCTACTGGTGCCAGTTACTGAACACAATGGCAATCAAGCCCTCATACTTCGCGTTTGTCAAAAGGGTGGCAGGAGGTGTTCCATTGTCTATTATTCCTTCCACACTTTCCTTGACAATTTGTCTTTATGCTATTCATGACAAATGTACTACTATATACTAATGAGAGAAGGGTTTTCTTTTTCAATTTCCACAAAATAGATCAAACTTTGAGGGAATGGTTAAACACCCAGTTTGGAGGCAGATGTCTTTCCTCCATGCCAGAACTGTAGCAACAGCCATGTTCAAACTGGGTTAAACAAGGCTGTCACCCCAGTTCTTACGCAGAGGGAAGCCATCCGCCTCCAAACTGGGTTAAACACCCAGTTTAGATGGGGATGTCTTTCCTCCGTGTCAGAACTGGGGCGCAGCCACATCCAAACTGGGTTAAACATGGCTGTCACCCCAGTTCTTAAGCGGAGGGAAGACATCCGCCTCCAAAGTGGGTTAAACACCCAGTTTGGATGGGGATGTCTTCCCTCCATGTCAGAACTGGGGCAACAGCCGCATCCAAACTGGGTTAAACATGGCTGTCACCCGAGTTCTCACATGGAGGGAAGACATCCACATCCAAACTGGGTGTTTAATCCAGTTTGGAGGCGGATGTCTTCCCTCCGCGTCAGAACTGGGGCAACAGTTGTGTTTAGCCCAGTTTGGACACGGCTGTCGCCCCAGTTCTGATGCTTACTTCACCTCAAAGTAATAGAAGGTTTTGTTATATCATCTTGCACTACAAAATTATAGTATCTTCAGTGATCTTCAGCTTCCTCCAATTCCTATTAAAGCCTAGGAAAGATCACCCAGAGGGAGACATGTATTAAAGGTTGTTGTTGTTGTTTTAAAAAACAACAGTCATGGCCCCTGCCTTCTATTGTCATAAAGTAATTCCAAAGGAAAATAGGAGGAATTCTAAAACTTCCCGAAACTGAAGTTAAAAACAAGGCTTCGTTTGGTAGAGAAAGAAAGCCTTCGTGAACAAAAAGGCAGATTTTGGCATAGCAATTATAATCGTAGTATGTATGATTAGTTAAAATTATGTCAAGATTGCCCACCTACAAGCATTTATTTAATTGTCATTCAAATTCAGCATAATTAAGAGCAGAAGAATGTCACCACAGGGTGCATGCTGTCTTTTATAAAATGATATAAAGAGAGTTGCGTTCCACGCTATTTTGGGTGTCATTTCTCTATGATGAAGTTCCAGTGCTTTTGCTGTCACGTCTTTAGCTGTAAGCATGAGATCTAAACCAAAGGAATTCTGATCTGTGGAGATCTTAAGCTTCACAATATCAGGGCAGAGTCCTATTATTATTATTATTTCCACCATTTCTACCCTGCTCTTCTCAACCCCCGAGGGGGGACTCAGAGCGGCCTAACAACGGCAACATTTCAATGCCAAAAACACAGTATACATATAATAGAAAACCAAAAACAATCAGAATTAAAATACATTAAACTACAATTAGCATTAAAATACATCATATACATTCACATAAGTTAAAAACAGTATTCCGTCCATAATTGAAGCATTGGGCCATGTCCACCAGCTTGCCATTACAATCCAATCTAAAGTGCTGCATCGTGCTAGTGTGCAAACACCTGGTCCCATAGCCAGGATTTCACTTTTTTCCTGAATGCCAGGCGGGATGAGGTTGATTGTATATCAATTGGGAGTGTGTTCAGACGGGGAGCCACCACTGAGAAGGCCCTATCTCTCGTCCCCATCAACCGCATTTGAGAAGTAGGCGGGAGCGAGAGCAGGGCCTCCCCGGATGATCTTAAATTACGAGGTGGGATGTAGCGACTGATGCATTCAGACAAGTAAGCTGGGCCAGAACCATATAGAGCTTTAAAGGTCAAAACTAGCACTTTGAATTGAGCTCGGAATTGGACAGGCAGCCAGTGGAGCTGACACAACAGGGGGGTGATATGTTCCCTGTATGTAGCTCCAGTTAGTAATCTGGCAGCCGCCCGTTGGACTAGTTGCAGTTTCCAAACTGCCTTCAAAGGCAGCCCCACGTAGAGTGCATTGCAGTAATCTATTCGGGATGTGACCATAGCATGGACGACCGTAGCCAGATTCTTATCTTGATCCTCCACAGAAAGGCAAATAGAACATGATCCTCACAGTACTAATTTCATCAGAAAACTGATGCTCTGAGGGGAAAACTATAGCACTTGAAAAAGACAATGATAACCTCTATTAGATACAACAAGAAAGGAGAAGTGTGGTGGAAATGTTTTAGAACAGATCTATTTTCATGAGTACACAAAACTGCCTTTCAACAGCTCAATGAAGGGTGTCTTCCTTTTAATTTATATTGGCCAAAATCTTGTTGATGTTTTAGGCATGACCATAGGAAATGACTGAGCACTTTGCTCAGTTCAGAATGTCTGCATTCAAGTCAACCTAGGAAAATTGTAATTGCACACACTGAGCACATGGATGAGCATGCTCATATGGACACATAGTTGACTATGCAGTCACGTGTGAACCTTTCCACTCAGCAGAAGTATAGTGTATCACAATCAAAGCATAACTCAACCTTCAGAGAACTACCCTACACAATTACATTGTAAAACTTGGCCATTGGATTGCTAAAATAGGATACACTTTACCTGTAGTTTGTTTTCTCCTCCAGCCATCTTTTTCATTAAAAACCTAGGTGGAAAGGAATATTGGAGTTGATATTGGCACAGAGTACCCTAAGGAAGCAGCCCAAAGGTTGTTTCTTCCCCAACACCACACATATCTATAGCATGTCCTACCTGGAGGAGGCCTCCTCAGATGAAGAAAAGAAAAGCCAGTATAATAGGATTCAGTTGGAAACAAAGGAGGCAGGTTGAAGCAGAACCATGACTGTTCCATTCTTTTCCTGGAAATCACAGCTTAGGTACAGAGTTTCTTCATCCTGTGGAGTAGTGCACCAGTTGTAAAATAAAAGAGAATCCCTTGACCTACTTTAGAAAAGACAACACTGAGATAGTTTGATTAGCTGTACTATTTACAAGTGGCTATAAATTACCCCAAGCAATGTTCTACCTTTGCTACATGCACAACATTGCTTACACTTCCTGGATGGCTTTCCCCAAAAGCCTTGTTCAGTGAATTTCTGAATTTTGGCATGTATCTCACCTATACTCTGCATTTACTGAAGTACTTGTCTTCCTAAAACCAGATTACTTAGCCTTTTTGTGAAGTGAAGAGTCTTTCAAATGTTTTTTGTCTTCCTCTGTAGCTGCCAGAATTGCACCTATATGGCAGTTGAAGAGACAAAGAAAGATTGCCTACTGCTCTTCACCAGTGGTTTGAAGTGCCTGAATATAGAAATCCTTTTTCTCTGACTTCCTTCTGTATTTCCAAAATACAACACAAAGTCAGGGATAGTTCCTACACTTTGGAGTAGTGTTTTGTTTAGTCCTGGCAACACCAAATCCACTTGGAACTAAGCACAGGCAAACCGTATTGGGTGGGAGACATTTTATATCCTCTAAGATCTTAGGTCATCCTGAGATTACCAGAAATGTGCTAATCTCTGATGACTGCCTCTTGTCTTACATGCATACACCTTTACGTATTTTAGCAACAAGTGCTACAGCCACTGTCTCAACACTGGAAACAAATCATGACAACCCAGATGAAAACTTGTGCCCAGGAATGACTAGAACAAAAAGATAAGGTTCCAACATATCATAACTAAGAGCTTGGCTAACAAACTATCCACTGTATTCCTTTTTTATTGAAGTTTTAAAACATATAAAATATATAAGGGACTACCCTTACATAAGAGTACACTTATAACATTTTGTATGTTTTGTACCCCAATGGGGAGAGTAGAAAGAAAATGAAACCCTTGTTTACAGTAAGTAAAGATAAAGATAAGAAAAGAGTGAAGGTTCAGAATATTGCCATCTGAAGCTATAGCTGAGTGCTTGGACAGTTGAGGATCTGGTGGTTCTGCAATGCTTTATATTTATATCCACTGTATTCTTGATTATTGGCAAAGCAACAATCAGACAGAATTTTCAGAGCTTTGGGATGTTATATTTTCCCTCTCCTGTGGACAGCTTGTACACAAACGCAAGCATTTGGGAATGTGCTTTGCATTCCAAAATAACATTTCTCAGATTATGAAGGTTCATTTTTAATTAATTTCTCCATATGTTGCCTTCTCCTACTCCTCTTCATTTCTTGCTTTTGAACATATTTTGCTTTAAGTTCTGTTTGTTGCATCCATTCTGCAGATACATACCACACATTGTAGGGTTCTTTTAAAGCTTGGTTAAGCTTTAAACTTCACACTGATTGTACCAAGTGTGCAGTGCACTGTGGGAGTTACAAAGGTTCATGTCTCCACAGGGGTTTTGCTTACTTGGAAGTGTATTGAAGTTCCAGCCTGCTTTCAAATGGACTTGGCACTTCACTATAAGGAATCCAGTATGTGTCTCATGTTGGAGGAATTGCAGAGCAAATGTGAGGTAGAATGGACTGACATCTTAATAGCTACTCTAAAGATGGGATTAATCTCTTGAATTGTATTAATATAATGTGTTTGATTGTTTAGTGAAGCAGAGGTAATTTATGATGGAATAATCTATACTCCCTAATTTTTGGTGTAGAAGTCCTGTTTTTGCTATCAACAGAAATTGTCATCATAATATCAAAATATCAATAGGACATCTTCTTAACACATGCAATTCATTGCAGAGTTGCTTTCCTCATGCCTCCGATCTTACATAATGTGCTCACTAAAAAGCCATCGAAGCCCTTTGAACGTTCAACAACTATCTAGTTCATAAAATAATTCATTGGCAGAAATGGAAATGCCTTGTGAAGAGGTAGCATTTGGAGCATTGTTGCTGACACAAAGTGTTAGTATACACATCACAAGGAGGTGACACCCAGGTCAGGCTCTGCATTTTTATCACTCTTAAGAGCAATTCTCATGGATAAAAATATAAATAGCAACAGAGGAAAGTGTACTTGGATCTCTGTTGATGCTAAGTAATAAGCAACTGTTAGAGGAGAACAGGTAAACCCTTTAGCAACTTTTTTGATGAAGTCACCACACAGATTAATATGGTTTGGATGAAATCACAGTAGCAGGTATACTCTACAACAAGAAGATCCCTGATCACCTGAAATCAAAAATCTATCTAACTGTCGTAGATACAGAGGAACAACAAGGGAAGCAGAACAGTGCCTCAGTGTTATGGAGATGAGGATGCTACAATTTACAAGTGGCATGGCATGCCTTGACCACATCCACAATGATGACATCTGGCAACACTTTGGCATTGCTCCAATTCCTGAAAAACTATGAGAATCATGCCTACAATTTATCTTGATCTAGAAGTGCCTGGCAAGAGACCAAAGGGATTACAGAAATAACACTGGCTGGACATATTGCACAATGATCTGAAGAGTGCTGGTATAATTAGAAATGCAAGTTCATTGTTCTTTGAGTGTATTTTCATTGAAGTGGTAAACCACACAAGGAAGTACTTATGACAGTAAGTCAGAGTTTGTGTGATTTGATGTGTTTCCATCCCTCCATAAAGAAATGGTTAAACAAATATTGGTCAACTAAAAAAGGAAGTATATCAAGGAGAGGGCTCACTGTATATACTATATAATTTATTATATATACTAAAGATGCAATTCTTCATTAGGGGCTTTATCAGACTAACATTTTAAAGCAGGAAATGTAGTTTAGGTTGGGGCCTTTGGAATTCGTAGCTAGAGAGGTCCCCGCCTCTCAAACCACATTTTCCAGAATTCTGCAGGAGGTCAAAGACTTAAGAATGCAGGCGTACCTGCTTTAAAATGCTAGTCTGATAAAACTGTACATTTCTTCCAAAGAGAAACAATAGATATTTTTTCTTAGAAGTCTTTGAGAACTACACCATTTTGATAGCTATAAATTATTTATAGGATTTCTTTCTAAAGGAAAGCAGCTTTTTGTGAGTGAGAAATAATATTTCTGTGTAGAAATAGCATTTTCCTACACAGAAAACAAAGTTTTCTAGATAAAGCAATCACACACAATTTTTGCAAAGAAGTCTCAAACTGTGAATGTTCTTATCAGTTTTGTCAGAGTCTTTCAAAACTAAAAATATATTTGACTTTTAAAATATTTTTGAATAGTTTACCATCCTTATATATACCTAAAAATGTGTTACAGTTGTTCAGATAAACTTATGGTGATCCTATGCATGTGAAACCTCCCTGCTTGATTTCTGCAGGCTCAAGGCAGTGACTTCCTTGGTGGAGTCTATCCATCTGAAATGTAGTCTTTCTCTTTTCCTACTGTCTTCTTCCCTACCGAGCATTATCGTCATGATATGGCTGAAGTATGACAACCTCACTTTACACATTTGGACTTCTAGGCATGGTTTTCTCTAAGACCCATTTATTTGGGATTTTTTAACAGTACATGGTGTCCTCAGAACTTTTATCCAACACCATATATGAGATGAGTTGATTTTCTTCCTGTTAGTTTTCCTCACTATTATTTAACTTCCATAACCATGTGTGGAAATGGGAAATATAATGGCATGGACAATCCTAACTTTAACATTCAATTACATCCCTTGTGCCTAAATGTTGGTAGAACCTATGTATCTATAATGTAATATACCAACAATAGGCAGATTGTGTGTAGCACACATAGATGCGTCCTCAGCACGCTGTCATTTCTCCCGTCCTCAGCACCTGCCATGGGTTTCAATACCATATTTTAGGATAAGACTAGTTCTGTTTGTGGATACGCCCTAATCCTGAATTGCTTTCACACCAAATATCCTCACTGTTTGTTGGTAGCTACCAGGCATGGTTTAGAACCCAAAAATCGTGATTCTAACATCAGGGGGGGGGGGGATTTTTTTTATTAGTAATAGAAAGACTTACAAAAAAATTTCCAAAAAGTTCTAAAATGTAACGTAATTAGTAACGAGATTCTTAATTAGTTCCAAAGTAGGCAAAGCAGGGAAACAGGACTGACACTGTTTTAAGCACAGGCAAATCAAGGGGCAACATTTCCCTTGGTTTCCTTGCAGGAAGATATAATGCATTAATATATTATTATTATTTTATTATAAAAAGCCAGGGTTTCTTTGCAGGGACATATCATGCACTAATATATTATTATTATTAAATAAAATAGTTGCCCACCTCTGATCAAGGCTTGCTTCTCCAGAGCATTTATTAGAATTAAATGCCCAGGGCCCTTCTTCCAGGAAATTAGAAGGAGTAAATATTATTAATATAATATTATTATTATTAGAATTAAATGCCCAGGGCCCTTCTTCCAGGAAATTAGAAGGAGTAAATATTATTAATATATTATTATTATTAGAATTAAATGCCCAGGGCCCTTCTTCCAGGAAATTAGAAGGAGTAAATATTATTAATAAGAACATAAGAAGAGCCATGCTGAATCGGACCTCAGCCCATCTAGTCCAGCATTCTGTATCACACAGTGGCCCACCAGTTGTACACGGGGATCTCGAGCAGAAGGGAGGGCAAAACCCTGACCTGCTCCCGACCCCCAACAACCAGTACCCAGGGAAATCCTGCCTACCTCAACCAACTCCGAGGTGGCACTTGAATGTCCTTTTCAGTAACTACCGATACACTTGGTATCCATGAATCTGTCTAATCCTGCCTTGAAGTTGTTCAGGCTGACAGCTGTCACAACCTCCTCTGGAAGTGAGTTCCATAACCCAATGACCCTCTGGGTGAAGAAATATTTCCCTTTATTAGTCCTAATTTTCCTACCTTGGAGCTTCAGGGAGTGCCCTCTAGTCCTAGTGTTTTGTGACAAAGAAAATAATTTTTCTTTATTCACCTTTTCTATCCCATGCATGATTTTATACACTTCGATCAAGTCACCTCTTAAACGCCGTCTTTCAAGGCTGAAAAGACCAAGGCGTTGCAACCTGGTTTCATAAGGGAGCCGCTCCATCCCTTGGATCATTCTTGTTGCCCTTTTCTGTACCTTTTCCAGTTCCGTTATATCCTTCTTAAGGTGCGGAGACCAGAATTGTACACAGTACTCCAAATGTGGCCTTACCATAGATTTGTAGAGAGGTAATACAACATTTGCTGACCTATTTTCGATTCCCTTTCTGATCATGCCTAGCATAGAATTTGCTTTTTCACTGCTGCAGCGCACTGGGTTGACATCTTCATTGAGCTGTCCACCAAAACCCCAAGATCCCTTTCCTGGTTTGTCTCGAAAGCTTTGACCCCATCAGTTGATAAGTGTAGTTGGGGTTCTTTGCCCCGATGTGCATGACTTTACACTTGTTTAGGTTAAAATGCATTTGCCACTTTGTTGCCCATTCACTCAATTTCGAGAGATCTTTCTGGAGCTCTTTACAATCAGTTTCATTTTTAACTACCCTGAACAATTTAGTGTCGTCTGCAAACTTTGCTACTTCAGAATTCACTCCCTACATCCAGATCATTAATGAATAAATTAAAAAGTAACGGACCCAAAACTGAACCTTGGGGTACGCCACTTCCCACCTCTTTCCACCCAGAGAAGTGTCCATTTATTACCACCCTTTGTTTCCTACAGTTTAGCCAGGTTCCAATCCAGGACAAGACCTGTCCCCTGATTCCATGGCTGAAGAGCTTATTTAGGAGCCTTTGGTGAGGACTTTGTCAAAAGCCTTTTGAAAGTCAAGGTAAACAATATCAATTGGGTCCCCTTTATCTATGTGTTTATTTACACCCTCAAAGAATTCTAACAAGTTAGTAAGACATGATTTGCCTTTGCAGAAACCATGTTGATTTTCTTTCAGCAATGCCTGTTCTTCTATGTGCCTAGTAATTTTTCTTTAATAATGGTTTCCATCATTTTGCCTGGAACTGAGGTTAAACTGACTGGTCTATAATTTCCTGGATCACCTCTGGATCCTTTCTTGAAGATCGGTGTTACATTTGCCTCCCTCCAGTCCTCGGGTACAGTGCCTGATCTTAGAGAAAGGTTATATATCTTAGCTAGAAGTTCAGCAATTTCACACTTGAGTTCCTTAAGAACTCTGGGGTGGATGCCGTCTGGACCTGGTGATTTGTTGACATTTAGTTTAGTAAGGCATATGAGAACATCCTCCTTGTTTATCTCTATCTGTTTTAATTCTTTTAATTCCCTCCTGAAAAAACTGACTCAGCTGAAGGCATATGTTGTCTGTCCTCCTGTGTGAAAACGGAGGCAAAGAAGTCATTTAGCCGCTATATTATTAATATAATATTATTATTAGAATTAAATGCCCAGGGCCCTTCTTCCAGGAAATTAGAAGGAGTAAATATTATTAATATAATAATATTATTATTATTATTAGAATTAAATGCCCAGGGCCCTTCTTCCAGGAAATTAGAAGGAGTAAATATTATTAATATATTATTATTATTATTAGAATTAAATTCCCAGGGCCCTTCTTCCAGGAAATTAGAAGGAGTAAATATTAATATATTATTATTATTAGAATTAGAATTAAATGCCCAGGGCCCTTCTTCCAGGAAATTAGAAGGAGTAAATATTATTAATATATTATTATTATTAGAATTAAATGCCCAGGGCCCTTCTCCCAGGAAATTAGAAGGAGTAAATATTATTAATATATTATTATTATTATTATTAGAATTAAACACCCAGGGCCCTTCTTCCAGGAAATTAGAAGGAGTAAATATTATTAATATGTTATTATTATTATTAGAATTAAATGCCCAGGGCCCTCCTTCCAGGAAATTAGAAGGAGTAAATATTATTAATATATTTATTATTAATTATAAAATAGTTGCCTACCTTCTCCAGAGCTCTTCTCACTGCAGCTTTCCCCCCATTCAGTTTCCCATAGCTCTCTAGGAGGTTTGAACTCTATGGCTTTTCCTTGATTCTGCACTTTTCCTGCTCCTCTCCGGGCTGTTTTCAACCCCTTCTGCCATTGTTTCAACCTTCCTCATGTCCTTCTCACCTGCCCTCCTATCTAGGCTTCTTTCCCTGCAGTTTAAACCGCTTTTTTGATGAGTCCTCCAGCCGCTCTAGGACTCTTGCTCTAGATCTCTCTATGGTCCGGCTCCTTTTTCACTTCCTGGAGGAAAGGCCTTTCAGTTAAAGTAGGCCTCGAGCACGGAAAGGCCCCATCTGACTGTGAGTAATGTCTGGGAAGCTATTTTGGAGGGGATAATAGGGGCCCTTCTGAAATATTTACAAATCTAACGAAAATTTGGGCCCAGGGAGTGCGAGAAAGAAAGTCCACTTCCGGGATTGCGGCAGCGATGCGTATAAACTTGAAAGTCACATACATACGAATCCCTTCCGATTTCTTTCAATTTTCATAACTTTTTTCTCATGCCTAGTAGCTACACACTCTGCCTTTGGTTTTGCAAGATCAATTTCTGATGCAGGCACATAAGTAGTGACTTAGTCTGAAATACTTTATAGATTGCTCCCCAGAATACCAGTGATGAATCAGGCTCTTAAAATGTGCACAGTTTACAGCAGGATCCTGTGGACCATGAGGCACACATCAATGAATGGAAAACATTCATTGCTTAGGGCAGATTTGACTGCATCTATTCCCTGTTTCTGCAAGCCTTTTAAAGAAATGTATTTGCCTTGGTGTCCTTTTGGCTTTGATGCCAAATTATGGAAACACAGAAAAGAAGGTTAACTATTAAATTAACCCAGATTAAGCCCTCCTAAGAGGCAAGATTATGTCAGAAAAACCATCACAGCCTGCAATGCAGTAAAAAATAGGAAGGAACCATTTTGTAAGCAGAGTCTTGCTGTGGTTCAAGACGTGGGAAAGGAAATTAGCTGCTAGGGTGAACATTACCCTGATAGAAGGTCAATGCTATGCTAATACAGCATTAAAAAATAAAATAAGTGAAAACTGCTTATATGATTAAAGACTGCTAATAGGATTAAAAGATTCTTTAAATGGGGATATATTCTTAAAATAGGTTTTAGGTTTGCTTTGCATCATTTTAGCTGTATTATGCACCTGCTCTAGCAAAGGGCACTAAATCAAGGCTCAGTTTAGCATCAGTGGATGCCTTTACGGTACTTCTAGTTAAGGAAAATGGACTCATTTCCCCCTTAAAGCTTAAAGCAAATCCCATCTGATGATATCTCTCTCCAGAACATATACTGTAATTCCTTTTTCTCCTCCTAGTCCTGCATAATCGTGTTGATACTTGTAAAATGTACCATATATCTTTGTGTATAAGCCAACCTCATATAAATCTTAAGACAAATTTCAGGATTGTGAATTTTGATATGATTGATGGATGAGTCCAGAATCATTTTGCAGAAAAGATAAGTGCTAACACTGCCTTGGAGGACCAGCCATCCCTGCCATTCCTCACCTGGGCTTTCAAAAGGCCAGAAGCAATGCCATGGCAGAGATAGTAGATGGGACCAGTGCTTCTTTTAAGTTCTTTTTGGGTGGACTAAGTTCTCTCCTTTTACCACTCTACTCAGAGAAGTAGTTAAGGTACAGTATTTACATTGATGTGTAGAAATGGGGGAAGCTTTGGAAGGGCAAAAAGACTTCCGGTTTCCTTAAAAACTTCGAAACCGCTTCAAAAAGCAAATCTTTCTGAATTTATTCCGAATTATGAAGATTCCAACCGAACCTAACCATGCCTACTATTTATGTAGTGCCAGAAAAGAAAATGGTAGATGTATGATATTGATAAATGCACCATCTATAAATGCATGGTTGAATTATTGGAATCATTTGGGTTAGCCTCAACTAAAATAGATAAATTCAATTATTTATTGAATGGTGAATCAATGCATGGCATAAAATAATTGATATGAAGATTAACAATAGGATTCAGGCCCATGTGATCCAACCATAAATGGAATATGTCTATTGCACAATAACCAAAAAGGCACAATCACATGTGTGAGGGAACTTCCACATTTGTACCAAAGTTGTTACCAAAAGGATCTCAGTTCATATGGAAAGGATATAATTGTGGTGAGGGCATACATTTATAGGAGGAAATCTATTGGTTCTTTAGAAGGCAACAACAAAAACATTTTATAAAGAGAGAGGAGTAGTATGTGAGTGCAATCATGTTGCTATAAAGACAGCAGTTATGTATTTGTGACTGTTGAGAATTCAGTGTCAGGTAACCTCTCCTTCTCACTTGACATACACAGTGGTCGGAGAAAAGCTTGTGCAAATCAATTCTGTGCAAATCACATTCTTAGCCAGGAAGCTAACATGGGGTAATCTATGAATATATCTCTATCTTCATGGATGTCAAATAATTTCTGCTTACCCAATGAGGCTGCAGTGAATTCCAAAGGGATGAAAAATGCTATAAGAATGTTCACCCTCAAGTGTTATGAGTGGATAACTGATCTAGTTATTCATAAAGCCATTCACTTAAAAAATAAAGTTGAACTCCATTTTTGATGAGGAGTATGTCATCTATCTAATTAGTGACATTAACCAAATGTTTCAGTGTAAGACAATAAAAGTAATTACAAAATGTGGAGGTAGGAAATCACTCAGCAGTATAGTAAAATAAGTGATATTGATTCATTTGGCATTTGAATAATAGGATTAATCATGCTGGGCATGTCTGGGATTATAAATTGGAATGAAATATGGAATCATGTATCAAAGATGTCAGATTCACAGGCTTGCAAGTTCTCTAGTTCCAGTCCAACTATGGACCAACTTTTAAGAATTACAGACTTAACATCATAGAAGAGGATATCCTGACCAAAGATTGCCCTTTGCTCTTGACCCACATTTGATATGCCAGGGCAAAATCATCCATTGCAGTTGTGACTGGAAAGTACCTTGAAAAGCAAAACTATTATGATAGATGCAGCCATCTTTCTCAGCCACTTCAAACATGAACCCCAAATACAGCATTAAGTACCAGTCATTATGCAATCACTGACTTTATAACAAGAGAATTAGCAAGGAAATACTAGATTTCTCTAGAGCAGCTATGGTTATTCTGTAAAGGTCGGGTGATCAAGTCATGGCAGATAAGGCATAGTTGGTCTCATCACCCTTTATGGCTCCCAACTCCCTTAAGGATACAAAAGCTTTGCCCATAAATGACCCCCTAGGGTGCTGTAAATGGTCCTTTTTACATTGGACCTTATCACACACAAGAAGCAAAACAGTAGTTTTGTATGCAAACCATAGGAAAACTGTAGTTTGTCACTGATGGCATATGGGATGCATATGGGAGCTCATCACACTCCCATTTACTTTTAGAATTAGTATGTCTTGAGACATCACGTCACATGACAGACTGTGAGGACATAAGATCATGTATTCTTTGTTTACATGGTTTATTTAGCCACTATTAAAAATTACAAATATAGAAAGCAGTAAATAGCTGAGAGAAAGTTGAGATGAGAGAAAGTTGATCTCAGGATGAAGCAAGGGAATAAAAAGTTTGTTTGTTTGTTTGTTTTTAAAAAAATACAGGCAGCCTCCAAGTTATGAGCTTCTTCCAGTTACCTTAAAAAGTGCTGCAATTTTAGCTAGCTTCATGTGTACAGATCCAGAATAAAAGTCAACTACCACAGCTTGTATTGTTACAATGGATCTATAAAATCTATAATTCAATTTGATAGAGTCACGTCAATTGTATTGGCATCAAATTGTATGATGTGGATATGTACTTAAGCTCATTTCTGAATTCAATAACGGAAATGAATGGGATTTTTATAGTGGTCATGGTTGAGCTATAATTGTACAGTTTATATTTTTGGAATCAGAAACTAAAATGAATGTAATTTTAAAAGTGTTCATTGTTTAGTTATCTTGTGCTTAGGACATCTGTCCATACCATTAAACTAATTATAAGAAACCTTATACATCTATATAAAAGGAAGAAGAGCTCAAAGTCCAGTTAGGTTGAATAGTAATACCACATAATCATCATCAGATGTGAATATATAGGTTTCATTGTAAATTATACATCATTCTTCTGTTGCGCTCCAGTGGAATATGTACTTGGGAATGGAGTGAAGGAAGCACCTATTATTTCATCAGCTAGTCTCTTGAGAATCTCTCTAAATTATTGTGATGGAAATGTTTAATCTGAATACTACTGAAATATCTCCTCTCCCAAAGAAGTTGCCAGAGCTGAACGCCAAACAACTAGGCAGGTAGCAATCAACAATCATCTAGCTGTATTGCTCCTGTGATGTGCCATGTGTGTGATGTGGATGGAAATGAGCAGGAACTCTTTTATTCAATTTGTCTATGCAGCATCTGAAAGCACAACTGTATCTTGCAATCATCATATTACAGGTAGTTCAGGGAGTAAACCAAGGCCTTTTGAGAATACTGAAGCCTGCCCCAAGAGAAAGGAAGGTGATGGTAATGCTGAAATGCTTGTAGAACTGGCTGTAATGTCTCCCCATGCACTCTTTTGCTCTGCTTATATTATTTTTTCTTTACTGGCTAAATTTCCTTAGGGATTTGAAGGGAAAGGAGCAAGGATAACTAGATTCTGAAGGAGACACTTTGCAGATGAAATCACTCGATTCTGCTCTGACCTAGATGATATACAGGTCCAATGGATGTAACCTTGGCTCCAGCTTGCCCTATGTTATTGGATACCTTTCAGTGTGTGCAGCCTAAGGATGTGGACAGGGTCTCTGGAGAGTTGAGAGTTGTATATTGGATCCTTGCCTTTCCTGGCTCATTAAAGCAACCAGAGAGACTGTCCAAGTGGATAAAGGGAGAGGGAATACTGAGCTGCAGCAAGACATGTTACTGTACTGTGAGGTCTTTACGGGAACAAAACAAAACAAAAACCTCCCTGAACCCCGTCATATTAGAGAGTTACCAACCAATGTTCACTATCCCTTTTTGGTAAGGATTCGTGGTCTTACCAAACAGGTTTTTTTATCCATAAAGCCCAGCAAAAACATTCAGGTGACATTGCAAAATCTGCTATCTAATTCTTTTGGATTAATGTGTAAGTATTCCAACAATAACTTCTAACCTTCTTACAAGTCTACCGCATATGAAAGAAGGATTACTCCTTATCTTGACATCCCTAGCATTGATTTAAAACAATCTTGTACATTTTCAGCAATGTATTTGGGGTTAGATAGCATCTTTACACCACTTTTCTTTTGGTTACTGCACATAATAAATGTTATATCTTTGGCCTGAATTTATCCTATATATCCATTTGAACATAAAACCGAAAAAATGTGTAATTTTTTACTATTTTACAAGGTTCTTTAATTTCAAAACCTAATGTATACACTTTTTAATTATATGGTCATCATCTTTAGACTATTCTAAACAAAACTCATTCTCACCAAACTCTAAGGCTAGATCTCTCTTATCTTGATTAAATCTCCCTTTGAGTTGCATACAAACAAATCAAGATCTTTACTTTTCTCAAGAAGTGTCCTTAATTTAAACTCGCAGCTGTTTGGTTCTAAATGCAAAAGATCCTCTTAAAACAACAACTTCTAATTCTAAGCCACTCTTTCCTAGAAAGGATGGCAAATCTTAGCTGAGGAAAAAGTCTCTGCTTGTATTGATACCACTGATATTTCTTTTGTCTAGGAAAATCAGAAGTGTGATACATTACTACTAGGGGGCAGTGCATGCCTGCTGATCCTTATTTGACTTACAGGAGGGTTACTAGTTGTGTAGACCTGAACTAAAGTCATTGATTTGTCATTTGTCTTCCAAAATGGTCTGTCATTTATCTTCCCATAGCTCTGGATCAAACCTTATAAACACTTTTCATTTTCATTGAACTGTTGCCAAAACCTGCTTCCAAAATATTAACCTCAAAATTATCATGTCTGTTTTCTTCCAGAACCCAGTTCCCACTATGTCATCTCTTTGAAAGCTTTCAACAATGTTGGGGAGGGTGTCCCTCTTTATGAAAGTGCTACCACCAGATCTCTGACAGGTGAGTAGGAATGGCTGACTGAATACCCCCTTTCACCACTGTCTCTACCAGAACAATGCATGTGCTTGGAATGCAATGAATGTGTGCCTGAAATGAGCAGATCTCTTGCATTGATTTATATATACTATGCACTGGATTCAGCATGATAAAATTGAAAGTTTCAGGGAGGGCACACAAAGAGTAAATAGAGACTGGCTCAAAAATACATGTATGTGTGAAATGTTCTCACTGGAGAAAAGGATTGTATCTGCAGTGGATGTCATACAGTCTGAAAGTGAGTGCGGTTACAGCCCTGGTATAGCCATGATTCCTTCATTAACATAATAATATGATGTATCTGAGCAACTTTGCCTGTAAAATGGTGCACAAAATCACTGCACCGAGTTGCTGAGTCATCACCCCCCCCCCCAAAAAAACTTCAAGAGGCTGGAGGAGCTCCTCAACCACTCGAAAAAACTCCGATGGCCTATTGGCTGCAGACGCTATGTGGGGCAGTCGAGAATAGTCTCGTCTTGTAAAGTCCTTATATAGATAGATTAGTAATGTGGTAAGTGATCCTTCTTTTGCATCCTAAGTAAGAAAACATTATCCCCATCTTGTGATGGCCTGGCCTGGCACTGAATTGCAATGAGTGCATGTCCATTCACCTCTCCAACTGGCTGATTTAACAGTAAACTAGAAATATCAGAATAGACATCTGAAAGGCAAATATACTCTGTATACAGACATAGTTCCATGAGCAGCACTTATAGCCTCTCTAGAAGCCATAATATATAATTTCCTATATTTGGCAAAAAGACAGATGGAACGTATCATGCCAGCTGTTTGTAGCTAGCAAGGGAAAGGGGCTTCTAACTTATATCTAGACAGCCTATTTACAGAATAATGTTTCTATAACCCCTTTAGGTAGCCCTGTTTAGAACGGAGGCAGTGAACTTGTTCTCCAGATGTTATTGGACTAAAAAGCATTCTCTACTTCTGCCTTTGCTGCCTAGGGTTGAAGGGAGTTTCAGGCCAAGGGTCACAATTGGTGCAGAAGAACCCATACAGTTATGCCTACGACTGTTTCAAGATATATATATATATATATATATATATATATATATATATATATATAGATAGGTGAAGGATAGAAATTATTAGAGATATAACATTCCATGATACCTTTGTTGTCTTCTCTTTCATGATCCCAAGAGTAATCTTTGTTAACAGCTGTATTCTGTGCAAAGTCATACAAAGGCAAAACTAGATAATGGTGGGACCTATTACTCAGTGGTAGAAAAACCATTTTGCATGCAGATGATGCCAGATTTATTCATTGCCATTGCAAGTTAGGAAAAATTATTGTTTGAAACATGATGAACAGTATAGAGATGAAAAAATTAAAATATTTAAATGTATTTCTCAAATGCCAGAACCTTAATAGAAGGATGACACACTCATATGTTGTTCGACACTCCAAATACACTAATAATTACAGCATGAAACATTGAGCTATCCTCCGTGGATATTTTGGAAAGACAATGATAACAATTCCTGATAAAATTGACTTCATATTATTTTGCTGTGTCATTTGTCCTTCATTTTAAAGAAATAAAATGAAGGACAAATGACACAGCAAAATAAAATGATTATACTCTTTAGCAAATGTAATATATTATTTTTCAAGTTGTAGTTTTAAACTCCATGCACTCTAATAACAATGCTTTCTACTCCAGCTGTTTTACTTTTCAGATGCCAGAGCCAGGCATAATTTGTATCTCTAAAGACCAGATTAGAATTCATGTTAGAATGTAACACCATCATTCCCAAGGGGGGCAGGTCATAATTCACTCTATCATTTGTAATATTTAGTAAGTTGGAATTAATAAACTCTGTCCAGGAAAAGTCAGGGATGTAGACAAGGGTCAGGCTTTCATTCTGAGATGGTGCATTAGTATTTAAGGCACTGCAAGTTTCACTCAGCTGAAAATGGCAGGCAGTAAGTTTTACTGCCTTTCTTGCACATCATCTTTCTTCCATGCACAGTGCTTATAAGTTGTTTAATAAAACTTCAGTTCCAATGTTAGGTAACACTGCTATGGCTGGCATCCTGTTGGAACAGAAGTTCTCTCACGTTTGAATGTTTTTGGCCATGGCATAACTTCTGTTTTCAGTTCATGGTTGCATAAGGAGTACTTTACAAATATGAATTTTGTACATAAAATTGCTTGGATGGGTCTGTAAATAATCACCAGTGCTCCAGTGACCACTTGATTCATGGGAAATACAGAATTTGTAGGCACAGTGACAGATATGGTAATAGTTCCACAATACTGGTATTCAGCCAGAGGATAGCATTACCAGAACTTCACTACATGAGAATAGATTGGCATTGTGCAAGTATGGTGTAGGATTTTTGATATCACATAGTGGAAAATTTAATTCAGGAATAGCTGACAGTTCAGCAAACAACTACTTTGCTTATAGAACACATTAGTCAGGTTTACTTTATGGCATTTTATTGGGTTGCAGAGTTAAGATATGAGAATTCAGGATAAATTATGCCAACATGAGTAAATGCTACTGGGTTAGAAGGGCCAGTAGCCCAACATATTAATACAGTGGCACTATACTCTGTTCATAAATGTAAATGCCTCTCCTCTAGAAGACCACATTCATAGAAAGAGATCTCATTAGTTGGGTCACTATTAGTCAAACTCAACTTGCTAATACATAACGACAGTGCATAAGAGTATGATGTTCTGAACCAGAGCTTGTGAAAGTTACTCTTTTGGCTAAAAGCAACTTTCAGACTCTCATTAGAACATGAAAGATATTGCTTGGAAAAATATGAATGAATGCAGGTTGCTTGGGACCAAAAGTATTTTGAAATACCTGCATTTGCATATACATACAAAATGAGTTATCTTAGGGATAAGGCCTATGCCTAATCATGAAATCCATTAAAGTTTCATGTATACTTTATAATTAATCTTGAAGGCAATTTTATACAATATTTTAAATAATTTTGTGTATGAAACAAAATTTGTGTTTGAATAATAATTAGAAAACAAATGTATCACTATCTCTCCAACAGTTTTTGGAATATTTCTGATTTTGGAATTCTAGATAAAGGATGCTCAACCTCTGATAGATTTCATCCTGTGAAATTCAGTGTCAAGGTGAAATTGTAGAAAAAATGAAGTATTAAAATCAAGTTTTGAATAACTAGTGAAATGTAGTGGCTAAATAAACTAGGAGTCCCTGTTAAACATCACTTCTACCATAAATTCACAATGGTGGTCTTAAGCAAACTACATTCCTTTGTTCTCCTTGTAACATGTTGATAATGGACTATTTTTCTAGGGAGAAAACAAGGGAGTTTTCAATGATGTATAAGAAGTCCTCTGAACACTTAAACATACTGTATGGATTTCAAATATTCTAGTATATTTTCCTCTAGAGTGGCATGTATGATTTGGTGGCATTTCTCTCTTCTTTCCTCATGGCTAACCTTCCCTGTTCACAAACTTTGTCATTGGAAGAAAGTTAGGTCACTGAGAGCAAACCAAAAAGGGAGAAAAACAGAAACAGAAAAAGAATGATCATGTGATGGAACAATATGGCTAGTTCATGAGGAAAAAAATGAACCAAATTACAGTATGTTTTCTCCAGTTGGAAAACTACCGGAAGGAAGGAAGGGAAGAAGGAAAGGAAGGAAATGCTACTTTTTTCCTCACCAATAACTCCACTAAAGACAGCATGTTTCTTACTCAAATATCTTAAAGTATCTGGGTATTTTCATCTAGATGTTATTTTTCTCTTGCTCTGGTAATGGAAAAAGACAGCAGTTCCTATTTTATGCATGTGTTTTGAAACTTTTTTGACAGGCATGGTGGTCTCAAAAATATGTGAAGGTTTTTTTTAAAAAAACATATTGTGAATCAGGCTATAGCAACAGCTGGATGTCTGACCAACAGACTGATAACACATGGCCTACCATAAATGAAATGTTCTTTGAGCTTCAAACTATCATCTTTTAACTCTAGATTTTTCCTGCTTCTAAGAATTGGCTTTTTGGGGCCCCAAAGCTTCTTCTTTGGATCTTGCTTTTCATTACCAAGAGCTGTTTTAACAGACAGCACCTTTGTAAGCTCTTTAGGAGCAGACTGTGAAGAAAATCATTGGTTTGGGGTCAATCATGGGCAAGGAGGCTCCCCATCAAGCAAGCAAGCAATGTTAATTGATCTTCCCAGGAAGATTTTCCTCTCTTCTTGGTGGCTGCTTTGTGAGGAGCACAAAACATAATCCAGATGTTACAAATTGGATCTGTTTTTCCTCAAAGATGCATAGGAAGCTTCACAATCAATATCTCCTTGAGGCAATAAATCAGATTAGAGTGTAGCGTGATGGACACCAAAGCTTTGAAGCCTGGCCTATACTACCATTATGCTGAAGGAGGTGGGCAACTCATCCAAGACATTTGGATAGTATCAAGTTATTGAATTTTTGTTATTGTATTTTTACTGCCAAGAAGAAGGTGAGATCCTTTTGAGATTTTCTCTCTCCTTCATAAATTTGGCTAGGGTTGCCGAAAGAAAAACTGGAGACAACTTCTGTTGGTCTGATGGTCATGTAGAAGTGTAGGGTGTTGCCTGTTATCTGATAAGCAACATCTGCTGATATTCTCTCTTCTGCATAACCATTAAATATATAGTGACAAACTCTACTTTTGTACCAAAAACATACACAGACCTTGATGTTTATGAACATGGGACATTATTTGCTGTTTTATTTCAAGGAGCAACAAATGTCTAACCAAGTGATTTTCAACCTTTTCACATTTTTTACATTTACAAAATCCTGGGGCACACCACCAACCAAAATGACACTCTAACACAGTAATACATATAGTTAATATGTTTTTAAATGTATTTATACACTCACTTAGTGTGAAACCTGGACGTGTTTCGATGAACACAAAAAAGATATCCTGGCAGGAATCGTTGAAACACACACACGAAGATCTTGTTCAACAGCTGTCAGTCTCTCTCTGTTTTTAGTTTTAATCGTAGTCAAGCTTGAGAAGCTCATCTCACACAGATATGTGGTTGTAAACAAGAACAATGTCAAAATTAATTTGTTGGCCAGAATGGGGAACTCCCTGGCAACAGATAGCCAAAAACTCTCGAAAGGAAGATCAGCAAATTTTAGCTTTAAACTACGATCTTGTTTCCGTTCAATGAGTTCCTCTTGCTCCTTTAAAGTCATGTCCTTTCCAGCAATGGATGCTGAGCAGTATGGGTCCCTAACCCAGTCTTGCTGTGATCCCAAATTGCCACTGTCACTTGACGCACTGCTGCAGCACTAACTCTGACTTTGTTTACTTAGCCGCCTCTGAGCGAATCCAAGATGGTGCGACCATAGCACTCTCGCGTCACTTCTTAGGCGACACAAGAATGCTATGGTTCCATTTCTTAAAGGGACAGATGCGCCTTATAGTTTATATATGAATGAAGTTCTAAAATAATTTTCCGCGGCACACCTGATGATATCTCATGGCACACTAGTGTTCCACGGCACACTGATTGAAAATCACTGGTCTAACCAATCATGCTTTGAAGTTACCCTTCTATTTTCATTAAGCAAAATAATTGGTGTCAGGCTCCCAATTCAGTACACAAGAAATGACTCACAGAGACAAGCTGGATGCCATCCAATACGTTTACTGCATGAAATCCAAGATGTTTGATGCCAGGAATGGCATATCTGAACACTGCATTCCTTATATACATATAGTCCCATCAATCAACCCATGTGTCAATGCCCCCAGTGTTTGGTGCCAAGCATTAACGGCTCTCCTTTCCCAGGCTTGCAGCTGGTTCCTTATCTGCTGTGGAACACTGGCTGGAACTCAAGGTTGAAGGCCCATCACTTCGACCTTTGGTTACTGACAGGATGCTCCTTCTTCCCCTCCAGTGGGTCCATGCTCCCCCTTAAACTTTAAAGCTGTACCCCTGTGACAACCCCTCACAAGCCAACTAAACTCTACTCTACTTCACCAAACTAACACGTGTCTACACCTCCTCAACTCCACAAGGTGAAACCAGCCGGCCTCCACCTTTCTACACTATACAAAACATGCTGGGTATCAAGCCATAACACTGTTTCATCCAATGCAGTTAGAATATTTTAGGCCCCTCACTTCAATGACAGTGAAAACAAATGAGGGCAATGAAAAACGGAAACAGAGCAGAGAAGATGGGCAGAGAACAATGCAAAGGTATCCAGGAAATTCTAAAGGTGGCCATAAAACAAGAACAAAGGTTAATGTATGGTTCACTTTAGTGTAACATGTTGGATCTTTGAAAGAGACAAGGTTACAAACAAGGTTCACAAAACAAGGCCTTAAGTTTTAAAGAAAATATGTATCATTCAAGGGATTTATTGTAAAGGCATGTAAATAATTCTAAGGAGGAGAAAAAAATAAATATTGTAGCATTGTTGGATAAAAGAAAGGATAATGGTATATTTGGGATGTGTTTCAATATGCGCTTAATGGTGGTTACTTAGAATGGAACACATTTTGTGAGCACATGCAATTGTACTTGTGTATTTTTCAATTAATGGCTCTTTTCTTCTGTTCTTCTCATATTCTTCTCCCATCATCCTTACTGCCATACATTTAACTCATTGTGATGTGTACCTCACTGATGGCTGTTTTTATTATTATTTGAGTATGCATTTATTTATTTTCATTTTAATTTTGTGGTATGTTCATTTTTGGTGGCTTTTGTGATCCAGATCCCATTGATCCATTAGAAGTTGATTTTTATCCTTTGCTTGATGATTTCCCTACCTCAGTCCCAGATATCTCCACCCCCATGCTCCCACCAGTAGGTGTCCAGGCCGTAGCCTTAACCCATGATGCGGTGAGGGTCAACTGGGCAGACAACTCTGTCCCCAAGAATCAGAAGACAACTGAGGTTCGATTTTACACCGTCCGATGGAGAACCAGCTATTCAACAAGTGCTAAATACAAGGTGAGGTCACGGATTACATACTTTGCTCAATGTCCCTGTCATGGGCAGGAATCTCACAATCTCAGAAGACCACAGAATTCTATATCTTATAATAACTGGTGTATGATATGGATGGGAGAGGTAACCTGCCAGGTACTGTGTTGTAATGCTTAGCATTCTTCACCTCTGAGTTAAGGTTTAGAGGAGCTGCAATTCAACAACACAGGGCCATAGTTGCCTATTTGTGGTCTAGGTGGTTGTGCTTTCTAAACACACATTCACTTATTTATTTGATTTATATCCACCTTTCTTCCAATAAGAGGCAGGCAGCTTACAATATAAGTTAAAGCAAAAGAGCTAAAATATAAGGTACAAAAGTTGAAAAAAATATGCAACTCAATTAAAACCTTAGTTTTAAATCATTAATTTAATGTTTTAAACTAAAACTAACATTTATTTGAAGCAATTCAAAGTACATCAAGTAAATATTTCATATTAAAAAAAGAACAACCATTTTATATTTTTCTATCCCAACTGGTTAAACAGTGGTAACTTAAGCAAGAATATCTTTGCTTGGTGGTGTATAGAAAGCAAAGAGGGGACCAAGTGAGCTTCCCTTAAGAATTTCCATAGTCTAGGAGCAGCAATCAAGAAAAATCTCTCCCATGTCATATAAGCCTCTGGGGCTAGTGGGATGGAGATAAATTCCTTCCTAGAAAAGCATAAGACTCAGCAAATGCTGAGTAAAACTTATATGAAGTGGGTGGGAAACCACCAGGCTCAGGAGAAAACTATATACTGTACGGCCCAATCCCTTCCCCATCTACAGATCCTATAGCCACAATTTCACTTATTCATGCTCCAAAATACTTTCTCATAGAAATGTTTTTGAGCCTCTCTATGTTCTCTAGTGCTATGACATGCTTCTAGGCCAGGAATAGTTTAAATATAAAATATATTATCTGCTGTGTCAGGTACCATGAGAGGTCTAGGAACATCTCTAGTCTGGGGATCTTACTGTGTATTAAGAAATGAAAATTTGGGGGGGAAAACCATCAGATTTTGGTCATTCAACTCTTTGGCATATATATGCTCCTATAAATGGAATTGAAAGATGAATGGCAAAACAACAAAAACAAACAAGCAAAACCCCCAAAAGTGAATGACACTTCCTTTGTGTTTCTGGCAGTATCCCCTGTCTTCTGAAGCCAGGTATTAGTAGTTTGACTTGGCTTGTTGATTGTTTTTGATCTCTAGAAAAGTTCAAATGAGTAATATTATATATACTGTCATTCAAACTGTAATATTCTCAGCAAGGGTCACAGAAAAATATCAATTCAATGGAACAGAAAAATTAGACTCCAAACCTTACATCTAAGAGCCAACAACCACCAAATGTCAGTTTCCAGATTATTTGTAAAATAGCTATAATAGGCAAATAAATTGCTCTTCTGTTCTGACAGGATATGATATTCCATGGTTAGCAGCAACTACAGGGGAAAGATGCCTGTTGCTAATCTACAATACCTGAAAATAATATATCCAACGGGGACCATCCTCTAGCCAAGTTTGACTGTCAGGATGCCTGGCAACATTCGCTATCCATCAAAATGTTGACTGCTGTGGTCTTTAATATTTCAGTATCATAACATGGGACTGAATATTAAATTAGTGAAGTGATATCAAAATGACCCAACTTGTGTGCATAACTTGTTCTTGAAGCAATGTGAATTATACAGATGAACTTAAATGCCTCTTGAGTCTGCACCAAACTTGGAAAAAATGCTCATGCTCATATCTAAGCCCAAACACTAGTATTCAGTGCCTCTCAACACTACATAGATGAAAGCAGGGGTGCACTCCTGATTCAAGAAAAGGTTGTCATTGTCTGAACATTGGGGGCATCTAAATGTCGAACTAATGCAGTTTGAGAGCATTTTAACTGTGATGGCTCAATACTATCGAATCCTGAGAGTTACAGTTTGGTGTGGAACAATCACTCTTTGGAAAAGAAAACAAAAAACCTTGTAAAACTACAACACCCATGCTTCCATTACATTGAGACATGGTAGTTTAAATAGTGTCACACTACATTAATTCTACAGTTTAGATGCAGCTCTTCTCTGCTGAATATTTTCCCAACTTTCTGTATTCTGTATGGATTTCTATAGTAATAATCAAGACTTGCTATCTTCTCAAGCACAAGGTGGAATAAATTGACCTTTACATTAAAACAACAGCATGTACAATCTGTTACAAGTTGTATCTAAGGGAACTCTTCTGTTTGTAGAAAAGATTTTCAATGAATCGAGCTCTTTTTCAATGTAAGAGGGCAGTTTTCTGCTCCATTGTGCACATCCATAAGTCCCTGAAAAACTACTTCGACAGAATTGTTGAGGGGAAGTGTAGGAGATGAGGTAGGAAGTTACTTCAGAGAATTGGCTGATATCACTCTCTTCCACTCATCCATTGTCTTTAGCAGAAACATAGACCAATGATCCTTCAGCATACAGAAGGTCCTATATCTAGTTATGTCATACTATATGAGCAATGCACTATGAGACACATTTTTGGAAACTTGTGTGAAGATTATATTAAATAGTGGGGGGGGGGGTTTAAAATAAAATAAATTATTTATGCAAAATAACAATGTAATTTTTTAACTGATGTTAAATGTCTAATTGCACATTTTCTTATGTAATTGCACATTTCCTTAGTAGCCCTGGGTAGGTTCGTAGGAATGCTCGTAAAATCAGAATGAATTCGGTTTAAATCCACTTTTGAAGTGGTATCAAAGCAATGTAAGCAACCCGGAAGTAAATTTGTTATTGCAAAGCTGCTGCCATTTTTTTCTTTTTTCGGAAAGAAATCAGCATTAGATTCCCGCCTCCTGAGAGGATTTCTATAGCAAGCAGCTGTAGAGATTGTAAAAGGTCCTGTACTTTAACATCAGTTAAAATCGCAGTTTCCCTTCCCTGGTGAGTGACGATGCAAAGAGGGTGTTGTGTCCCAGACCAAGAACGTGCCCCCCCCCCAGACCACACACACACGAGTGGCTCTAAAAACTACTTTATTGAGAATAATATAGTCCAAAATGATAAAGGTAAGAAGCAGGAGTAAATCCCAAAGTAAAACTGCAAAAGTTCTCCAAAGCAGAGTGAGTCTCAAGGAAAGCAATCCAAAATGAAGGCAGGCTGCTTCAGCGGCTGTAACAGGAACTTCGAGTCTAGGCAAACCGAAACAACGGTCAACAAAGTACTTGGAGCTCCGGGCAAACTCAGCCCCAGCAATGTCTTGATCCTGGAGACTTGGTGTACAGAACCGTTCAGTCCAAACGTAGCTTCCAGTCTACTGGACTTTTCCCAGGGCCAGTCTTAAAAGCAAATCTATCTTCGAGGGGTCCACTGAACTCCATGTTTTACATTCCAATCTTTTCGCCTCGAACAAATGCTCGCTGTCCGGTCAAACTCCCTTCCTCGTTAGTCGCACCAGGTGTACTATCTTGGTGGGAACGGTTCTCCTCGCTAATTCTCTCAGCCCCAGCTGGCAAGGGAGAAAGGTTCCTTTGCGAGTCAAGGTCGAAAGAATTCTCACTTGCCGTTTCAAAGCTGATTTCCATTGAATCTTCATTAACCCCTTCCTCAGGCAAATAGCCATGCAACCAATCGTTATCCCAAGATAAATCTGCATCTATAGAAGTGTCCACCTCAGGCCATCCATCATCCCCACCTTGGGCCTGATCCTCTAGCATCATTGGTACCTCACTTGGCCCACAAGGCTGGGGGATCACACAAATAGGCGGAGAGGCCCCTCTTGGAAGCGGGGGGGGGGGGTGTCACACTAAGAGGCTGGGATACCACAGAGGGATGAGGTGGGCGTGGCTAAGCACAGCTATTCTTGAAGACCATGCCCCCAGTGGTAGAGATTGCAAAAGGTCCTGCTGTTAAATTAAATATAAATATAAAATAAACTGAATCTACAAAGATGTCTAAAGAGAACGCAGCAAAGCCTTTTCCTGCAATAAACCCTATTCCTGCAATAAAGATAGCATGTGTCCACCACAAAAGGGGAGCCTCCATGATTTCCTACTCTGCCTAAGCCTAAAATATTCCTTATATTTTTAGAAAGATAGCATTGCATACAAAATGTTAAAGTCTTAACTTTGAAACATGCCTAATTTGCAGAATATATCTGGCAGCATATATTTCCTGGTTAATTAGTAGAGCTGTCCTTTCCGTTGGTGCCCCCTTGCCATGGGGGAGAAGCTTGCATACCCTAATGTAGTTGTGAGCTATGCTGGTGGTGGCATAATACTCACCGTTAGGGCCTCCCATGCCAGACAGGTCACATCTGAAGGGTCTGACAAAGAGCGTCAATGGGCAGGATGGGCTCTCTAGCCTTTTGGCAAGCATCCTAGGAGAAGGAAAACTCAGATTTCAAACCTGGGCAGAAGGTATTGTTTAACCCTCTAATGTCAACCATCTAAGAGAAGGAAACTAAACCAAACCTACGGCCTGAGGGCCTCGCTGCCACCATCCAAGCTTGCTAGGCCCCGGCAGATGAACCTTTGGTTAAAGGGTAAGGCCAGTTTTGTGCACGCTGTGCTCCACCAGAAAAATCCATTACACAGGTTCGAAGGACACATCCAACCACCAAAACATCAACACGCTTGTAGAAAGCATGGGATGAATCCTTCCTGCATCTTCGTTCGCAAAGAAAAGCCAAAGAAGAAAAATGAAAGAGTAGAGCTGTGCGATCCATTTTGTAAATGGTTCAAAGGTCATTACAAAACTGGGAGGCACTGACATTTCATTTTAAAATTGTTTCTAAAGTATAGTTAGTGATTTTTTTAACTATAATGGGAGTAACAATTTTTGTTAGTATTTCCTTATAGTAATTGTGCATAATTACTAAAATTGGGGAAACTTCAGGCTCTATATGGTTCTGGCCCAGCTTACTCATCCGAACGCATCTACCTCTATGTCCCACCTCGTAATTTAAGATAATTTGGGAAGGCCCTGCTCTTGCTCCCTCCAACGTCTCATATGCGGCTGTTGGGGACGAGAGACAGTGCATTTTCGGCTGTGGCTCCCCACCTGTGGAATGCACTTCCAAGTGAAATACGATCAACCCCATCCATCCTAGCATTCAGAAAAAAAGTAAAATCTTGGTTATGGGACCAGGGCTTTGCACAATAGCACAATGGAGCACCTTGGACTGGAATTGGATTGGCAAGTGTACAGATGAGGATATGGCTTACTGTTTACTAATCTAGGTCTGTGGACGGAATACTGTTTTAACTTAATGGACCGTTGATTATTTGTTTTAATTTAATTGTTACTGTTTTAATGCTGTATGTTTTTATGGTTTTTAATTGTATACTGTTGCATCAAATTGCTGCCTTTATCAGCTGCTCTGAATCCCACCTCTCCCCACCCCCCCGGAGGGGTAAAAATACTGTAAATAAATAAATAAAATAAAATAAATTTTGCAGTTTTATAAACTTTCACCATGTTTTTATGATAGAAGCAATTAGGAAACGACATTATAACCCAGGAACAAAAACAATAGTGTAGAAACTATCAAATCACCCCGACAGATGGCAATCCAGCCTTTTAATAATAATAACAATAATAACAACAACAGCAGCATGTTCCTGGTTTGAAAGTGTTATTTCCTGTTTGATTGTGTAGTCCTTACTTTGAAAGTAGTAGTTCTACTCCAAGAAATTTTTTGTGCCAAAAACTTTGTTAAGTGGATGAATGACTCATATGTTAAATCGGTGGACTTGATAGTACAGCAAAATGTGCTATAACACAATGTATCTTGTGCAAAGACCAAGTTTTTGCAATTTTATAAACTTTTGCCATGTTTTTATGGTAGATCCAATTAGGAAATGACATTTTAACCCAGGAACAAAAGCCATAGTAAATTTATTGGCACTCTGGCTGGCTATGAAAGGGCAAATCTTTCTGATGCTGAGCACTGCATTCTGGGAAATGTAGTTTAGGGAAGGACCTTTTGAATTATCTAGAATAGTGCTCCTCATCTTCCCAGAGTTCTGTGATTTTCCCAGCAAAGCCTGCTTTCTCCCTCATTTTCCAGCCTCTTCTAATAGAGAAAGGACATTAATTTACAGAGGAAAGTCAAGGCACGAAGCCAGCCTTTTTGGCTTTGCTTTCAGCTTTGCTTCCTTGCACTGAATATGAGACTGACTTTGGGAGCCTTCCAAGATTTACAAAACTAAAATGAAAAGGTATTGGGCAAGTTTTAATTCTCAAATTTTTGGCATGGGCCATGCCCACAAATTGACTATTGCCTTGTAAGTACAAATTTAATGAATTTGATACGACGTAAGAGGACAAATGAAGAAATGCAGACCTCTATTAATTAGTTACAGCAGAAATCTGAAAATGGCCCCTACTCAACCTCTGGTGGTGTAGAAGACAGATTGTCAGTAGGTTACAAGAAGCACGCGATGAAATTTCTTGTTCTTCATAACCATTAAAGATATAGGAGCTATCTCCAATTTTTTCTCTGGCAAGTCTAATTCCAAAGAATGAACATGGAAAGCATGTTATAGGGGGAAATAGTGTAATACACAGTGCCCTATGCATCCATGTACATGGGCTCTTATGCATGCATGCCTTTTGCACTCCTGCAGAGTTTTGAGTTGTATACATAAATCTCCCAACATTTTAAAAGGTAATCTCTCTGTAGGAAAATAGGGATAGATGACTTTTGTTTCTACATATCAGGGAGAAATATTTGCATAACCTTTGATATCTTCTCAGTAGGTTAATGGAGTCTCTAACACAAATGGTTTGATAAGAAAAAAATCTATCTCCCTCCTTGAGAAAAAAAACAAGCAAAGAGAACACTCAAATAATTTAGCCTGAATTGTGTCAAAATCCAGTTTGTAGAACATCATGGAAGGAATAAGCCGGTCACTGACATTCACCTCAAAAGGATGCTATCCTCAAAGTGTCTTTGCGGTCCTTGAAATGCTAATGCTTTGTATCAAACAAGGCGTTATCAAAGAAGCAAGTGGTTCAGATCAATGAATTTTGCCTTTTATAAAAGCAAGTGGTGCACCTCTTATGTCTGCCGAAAGCTTGCAGTTGTTTTGAACAGACAAATGGCTCTGTTCCTTGTTTGTGACATGGATGCACTGTTTCCATCCCAACTGTGCTGCCACCTCCTCATCCCAGGAGTCTTCACAGCAGGTTCCAGAAATCACGTGACTCTTTCAGAATGACCCATCCAGTACACACACATTTGTATCTCTGTTGAAAGTATATGTTTCTTCAGTTTCAGCCCATGAGTTTAAACCCAAATAACTACCTGGCATTTTATTTTACACAATAAAACAAAAATATTACATCTGCTTTAGGAGAAAAAGCTTTGTTTAAAAGCTTACAGCTTTAAAAGTCCAACCTTCAGCTCACTGGAGGAAAGGTATGGTATAAAGTATGGTATAAGAATACTTAAGTAAAGAAACCCATAGCTATTATGTAAAGAAAAATGACTGATGATCTCCCTACTGGAAGAGATCATGACAGTCTTTTACATTTTTAAATGTATTTTTATATAGGTCAGATATTTATATGTACTTTCTCTGTAGTAGCGTCTACCCTTTGGAACGCCCTCCCAGAGGAGGCTCGAGCAATAACTGACCTACAGGCCTTCCGGTGGGCCTGCAAGACCAATCTCTTTAGACAGGCATTTAACTTTTAAGTTCCACTCTTGCCTCAATCTGTTTTATTATGTTTTTAACTATGTTGTGATTATGTTGTTCACTAGTGTGAACCACCCTGAGCCTCTTTGGGAAGGGTGGTATATAAATCAAATAAATAAATAAATAAATAAATGTATAAGTCAATGCCACCTATAATTCAAGGGCAGGTTTTGGGAACAATATTATGGATATTGATATGGCCTATGGATAAATCAGTGGTCGTTCCATAAAGAGGGGAAAGCCCCAATGCTGAGTTAAGGTCCTTCTACACAGGCCCTAAAGCCTGTGATAGGTAAACCTGGATTAATGAAGAGTAACTCGGGTTTTCCCAGTTTACTCCTCATTAATTTGACACCTGCAAAGATCTGGAACTTAAGTTAAGGATCTTTGCGGGTTCTGGGCCTGTGGGGATTGACTCCTGGGACTGGTTCCGCAGCCCCAGGAGTCAATTTCCACAGCCATCCTGGTTCTTCAGTCTCCTGGAGCCTGAAGGAACAGGAGGTGCCCACCTCCTCCCCCAATCCCCCATTTCCTTACCTCAAACTTACCAGAGGGACCTATTGGTAGTGCAGACCCCTCTGCAGAGTACTTCTGATGTGAGAAATGCTTCAGGAGGCGGGGGGAGGGGAGTGAAGATGGATTAACCCCCAACTCCTTTGGTAAGGTTTGGGGTAGGAAATGAGAGGCTGGGGTGGGTGAATGCCATCATCCCCGTGAAAGCTTGGGGTTGTGAGGAGGGGATGGGTACTGAAACCTGGGAGAAAATGTGTGTGTGTTTTTTAACCCACTTTCTCCCAGGTTTTAGTTAAGTATAGAAGGGCCCTTATAGAATGGCTTACCACTGCCATTTCCCCACCTAAGCATTTAAAAAGATCATCAGAAGTGGTCTGCAATGGAGAGGTAACAAGGGATAGATGCTTTTTGAGTTCTCTCTAATTTCCTATTTTAAAAGATTTAAGGTACAGTACTCACATCAACACATAGAGTAGGGGTGTGTGGATTTTTTAATTAAAATTTCTAGGCATATACATGAGTTTATAGAATAATTGTTCATTTTGGAAACTCACACAATATTTTGGTGAAAATATATCCAACACAGTGCATGCAAAAAGTTTAAAGCACAGCTACATTTCAGTAACCATTGATCACAGCATAGGAAAGAGACATTGCAGGAATTAAGAAATTTACTTGCTGAAGATTTAATTTTTAATAAGCTATCTAAAAGTGAATAGGAGGAAGTCTGAAAGCTGAAAATGCTCACATCAAAGCATGCATGTCTCATATGCATGAGAATTGAAAGAAGGTCTCTCCTGAAGATGCATAACATTACTATGTCCTAATGCATAAGTAAAAGTTAAATTGGATTGAAGGCTTATTAAATCAAATCAATAAAGTTGACAGGATGAGAATCAACTCATTTCAATCAAATCAAAAACTTTATTATGGTCACAGACCAGCACAAAGCGGGCACAAGCGCCCTAAGAGGAGAAGGACAACTCCCCAGTAAACAGTTATTTAAAATCAGACTAAAAATCAGTATAAAATATATTTTAAAAGACAGGATATTGTTGCCTTACGATGTCAATCATCACCCGTCTGATATTAAGGGCAGCAGCACAGAACTTAGCAACACTGTAAGTCATTGCAGTGTTAGAGTCCAAAACCAGCAGGGTGGAATAACATCTTTCAATGCGCCCGGGTACTTTAAAAGCCATGGTCCAATGAGATTGGATCTAAGATCTCTGTAGAACATGCATTGAAGAAGCACGTGCTCAGTTGTTTCCACATCACCAGACCCACAGGGGCATAGTCTCTGCTTGAAGGGGGTCTTGAATCAACTCATTTAAAATGTCATGTTAAAGGAGAACTCTTAGTCTGGACTGCCAAATTAATACGTGAGTCCTAGAGCAAATCAAAACTCTCTCTAGAAGCCAGAATGACCAATCCATGTGGATATTGTACTTTGGACATATTATAAAACTAGATAACTTATTAAAAGAAATTATTATATTTGGTATTGTGGAAGAGAGTAGGAAAAGAGGAGGACCATGTTACAATGAAAAGTTGCAGTCCTGCATTTGTGAGACATGAGTGTAGGGCTGTTGATGCCAGGAAATATGATAACACCCCCCACACACACACGCACACACATAAGTGTCCTAAAGCATAACACATCTGTTTGTGCTTTAGTTATTTCAGTGGGGTGATGTGAAAATCAAGACTGAGACAATTTGTAAGCAATCTTTACATTCCTAGGCCAAGTGATAGAAGAACTTTCTAAGTTCTTTAAAGAAGCCTGGAGGAAATATACAATCCTCCTATGTAAAACGTGAGTTTGTATTTCACAGGTACAGTTATACGTGAACAGTTTTACAAGTCAGCTTGCAGTGGAAATATAAGATAGAGTTGTGTTGAAGGACCTCAAAAATGCCTGCAAAAATGCCTGTGCCCTTTCTAGGTCTTTCAGCCCAATTCTATGGTATGTTCCTGCTGAATGACATTCATTTCAGGTAAGAAAAGTAGGGTTCCAGATCATGCATAAAAATCATTATTCATATAATACATGCATGGACCATGTAGCTACCAAGACAAGTAGCCATTGATAACAGAGAGGCATAATGGTTATTTGAGACTGAAATTTCATTATGCATTAAGCATTTCCCACTGGGTTTTTTTTCTTCACTTTCTAAACACAGCTTTCTTTTAAAAGTAAAATACTTATGCATGTTTTTATTTGCATGATTCCCTGGTTTAGAATAGGATTGAAGATGTACAAGATCTTTTGAAAATATGGCATTTTCTTAGAAAAAATTATATGCCCTGTGGTTCCATAACCTTCTGCAGTAGTGGTAGTATCACATAGTTGTCAATCCTCTGCTGCTGTTTTTCTTTTGGCTGTGCTCCTTCCAGTGTACTTTAAGATTAAAAACTCACCATGCTCAAGTGGTTCTTTAATTCAGCACAGTTGAGGAAAAACACAGCATTACTCAGGTCCCTATATGCTCATTCATACCCTGTTATTTACCTGTGCTTAGAAGGCTTCTGTCAACATGATGAATAATACATTTTCCTCCATAAACTGAATGAACCAAAAGCACATATTTAGCCAAGCCAAAGCACATACAAACATGAGATCTTAAAATTAAAAGTTTTTTTTAAAAAAAATATAAGAACATAAGTACATATTTATTCAAGAGGCAGCAGGCGTGTTTTTGATCACCTGATTAAATATGCATGAACAGAGCTCAGAATGTCCTTGTTAAGAAAGGACAAGCAAATAAACCAGGATTCTTTCAAATACGTATTCTAAGCCACTTCTTATATAAAATGAATCTTATGGGTCTCAAATAAGCTTTAATGCAATGTCAAAATAGGTCATGCAGAACAAAACAACCCGATAAAGCTTACCCCTGGTTTATCCCTTAAAGGGCATGTATTATAGTAAGCTAACTTTCAGGCCATAATTGATTTTCAACTGGTTGGGAAAAAAGCTGAACAACTACAGTCAGCCCTTTCTATTTGCTGAGGTGAGAGGTTAGGAATCCCAATGGAAGTAGAAAACTGTAAATAAAACCATTTCTGTTTGTATCTTTGTTTGTAGCACAACTCCCTATAAATATGTGTGTATATGTTGTGATTGAGGACCTAGAGATTCCTAGAAAGGTGTTGTATACAGGAATCTCTAGGTCTTTCAGACTAACTCTGTGATTGATTTGGGTGGAAGTTGATCATAGAGTCTCAATGGAGTACCAACAGAGTCTTAGAGAGACCATATCCATCAAATCCATCAATAATTAAATCCATAAAAGTTAAATCCACTAATGTGGATGGTCAACCATAATCTGAAATGATCCTCTCCTAAATTCACTATTTAGTTTTCAGGTGGGATATTTCAACAATAGGTAAAGACACATACAACAGTAAAACTATCAAAACAAGCATGAAACCATCAACCTACAACCCAGAAACATATTCTTTCTCTTCTTGCTAGATGCATTGGTTTCAAAGAACCTTCTGTTCCTCCTTATACACAGATATAGGCAATAATACTTCCTTTCTTTGTCTTCACATTCATAGCATCTGGCCTGAGGTCAAAGCAGAATGATGGCAGGATTGGACTGCAGTATTCTATGCCATGTCTCCGGTGGTTTTAGCCAGGCAACAGCCAAATTCTGCCATTAAATTTAATCTGAATTGAGTAGTAATGTTCCCTATTTTACCACGTTTTGGAATATTTGTGGAGGAACTGATAACTAATAAAATAAATAAATAAAATATTTGTGGAGGAACTGATAACTCGCTTCCTGTTTTGAACAAATGTTCTGCACAAGTCTTTTAAAAGATAGTCATCTAAAATACCCCTAAATGCTGTAACATTCCAGTCAATTCCTGGGAGACTTCAAACACACACACACACACACACACACACACATACACACATACACACACAGGATGGAAGAATTGAGTTTCATTTAATCTAATAATCTCAGCATACATTGCTTCATTGAGTGCAATGCGGATTCTAACATATATTAAATAAAGCCAATCAATCGGTATATACAGTTACAGTTCATTTAATGAGGAAGGGAGTTTGATGAAAATGGTAGGTGTGGGAGAAGGGAGAAAAATAATGCCACGTAATTATAATAACCATAAAAAAACTCCTCTGTCCCCAAAATTGTTGTTTTCTATCATGAACTTCCTTTACACTTATTATGTCTTTCCTGTTTCTTCCTTCTTTCATAGTCAGCAGACACAACAGCACTGAGTCATACTGTATCCGCTCTTAAGCCCAATACCATGTACGAGTTCTCTGTGATGGTCACAAAAGGTCGAAGATCAAGCACATGGAGTATGACAGCTCATGCTACCACATATGAAGCAGGTATGTAGTTTCAACTTCAAGACTATCAAATTTGGCATTTATTTTTTTAATCTGATTTATTTTGTTTTAGATTAAAAGTCATAATTCTGTCATTGGCATATTTTACAAGAAAGAAATATTTCCTTTTATCTGTCTTAAATGCCCCACCATTTTGTTTCAGTGGTAGATTCATAGCAGCTGGAAGGGATCTCAAAAGCCATCTTTTCCAAATCCACTGCAAGAATTTGACAATTTGTCCTCCAGTTAAGGAATGCCCAGTACCTTCTGAGATAGTCCCTTCCAGCATCAGATAATTGTTCTTGCTATGAAGCTCCTCCTAAAGTTTGTGAAATATGACTCCACTGATTCTTCATCCATCATCTTCTATGATGGATGAAAACAAGCTGACTCCCTGTTCTACATGAAAACCCTTCTTATATTTAATGATGGCTAATATATCTCCTCTTCGCCAGATTTTTTTTTCTGTCGTAACATGTTTACTTTTCTTTTCCAATATGTCACTTTTTGTTTTTTGGATTTCCTTTCCTTCTGCTAAGCCCCAACCTCTGCTCCCAAGGATCTGACAGTCATTACTCGTGAAGGCAAACCTCGGGCTGTAATTGTGAGCTGGCAGCCTCCATTAGAAGCCAATGGGAAAATTACAGGTAAATTGCTTTTCACATCTTTTATTCTCTTTCACATGTGCTATATTGTTGCAGCACTGGTATTGGTTGGGATATGCTGAACAAAGCAGTTCTGATGTGTAATTGTTGTAAGATCCTACTTCAAATTGATACCATTCTGGTTTCCAAGTGCTAGCAATATCTGCATATGGGGTTGCCCTCTTTTTCACATGCATTTCTTCTGAAAGACTAACAATGCAATTGCATAATTCCATGAAATGCTGCCTTATAGCAAGCTGCAGAGCTGTATCATTTGTGGATTATGGTAGTTTTTACTACTATGATATCTTAGAAAAGAGAAGACTTTGAATGAACTCTTACTTAGGGAATCACATTACATTAAGTGAAGCCACTGGACCATCTAGCTCAGCCATTTTCTCTCCAAGGCTCCTTGCTGAAATCCTGCAATCTCAGGGCTGTTGCTTCCTCGATTGAATCTATTCACCTGTAGTGCAGCTTTCTTGTTTTCTTTCCACCTCAACAAGCATTATTGTCTTTTATAATGAGTCCTGTCTTCTCATGATACATGCAAAGTATCTCCCAAAGGTGGGGAGAAGACAAATCTGCCTCTGGTTTTTGATGCAGCAAGTAAATGGTAGACAAGTGTGAAGATAGAGAAATAGAATGCACACAAGGGGACACATAGCAAAAGGAAGCAATAACTTTTATATGGTTTCTAATTTCAGGGTGCCATCTTGTTGGGAAGATATTGGGAAATCTTGTGGGTGCAGATTATACTTATCTCTGATTTCTTTTTGTAAGAGTACTTTGGTAAATTTATTGTGTACTTATTGTGTCTTGCCAGCAGATTCCTACTATTACTTTTACAGCTACTTTATGTGTAATGCAAAGGGTACTAGCAACACATTCAAACTCTTCACATGAAGTGTGGATTCTGTTCAAGACATAGATTTCTAGCTTGTGGTTTCTGGCCATATAGACTGCCCTGGGGTTAGAAATTAGTTTTTTCTTATAACCACAGTCTGTGTGAATACTTTTCACTCATTGTGGCATCTAAATTTAAATAACTCCATATTCAGTGCTAGCAAAGAGGTAAGTGTACCTTACCTATTTTGTAATTCATAAAAACCATGAGTGTATAGTTTCATCGTTGTGCCCCCCCACACACACACACCATTTCTAGCCAGCAGCTCAAGGAGGAGGCATATGCTGGGGAGGGGCCAATACACATAGCAGGTGATATGCATTCTATTTTTAAGTGAATGCCATTTTAATTATCTAGTTTTATATTCCCCAAATCAATATGTTAATACTAATTGCCATCAAGTCAGCTTCACCTTATGGTCATCATAGGAATGAGAAACCTCCAAGTCACCTTGTCATCAACAGCCCTGCTTAGATCTTGCAGGCTAGGGACATTCACTTCTTTGATTGACTCTATCCATCTGGAATGCAGTCTTATTTTTCTGTTGCCTTCTACTTTACCAAATATTCTCCCTTCTAGCAATTTCTCATGATCCAGCTCTCTGGCTGGATCTACGCGGACATATAATGCAGTCTGAAATTGCATTACATGGTAGTATAGATCCAGCCTCAGTTTAGTCATTGTGGCATCCAGGGGGAATTCAGGCTTGATTTGCATACAAATCATTCACAAAATATAAATTAAAAACAGGCAGCTGCAGGAGGAGGACTGAGGTCATTGTTAGTTGCTGCTAGTGATCTTTTTGTTCTTGATTTTAAATGTGACTAATACGTCTAATAACAGATTTATTGCTTTTGGAAAACAGGTTATGAGTAATGTGGTGCAATGTGGTGTAATGTGGTCTAAACACAAATACAGAACAATCTATTTAATGAGAAAGTAGAATATCAAAAGAGCATATAGTATGCAATTTACCAAAATCCCCAGTACACAGCTCAATTCAGTGACATACAGCAAAATGAAAAGGAGCAGCCACTCTTAAACGTAACAGTTCTAGATCTGAATAAGGATTCCACTGGATATAGGCTTCAGAGAGACATGCAATGAGAACAATTATTTAAACAAAGTAAGCATTGAGTCATGAGGCTATATGTAGACTGAAGAAAATAATGAAGATAGAGCACCACTTTAAAAAAAATCTTCATGGATAAAATGATAAAGGACATTTTGATTTATGGACAATAGTTTGGACTCTGAAAAAGTCCAAATAGTATCCAACAGGGGTGCCTGGGTATTTTTGTACCCTGTTTGGCAGTTCGAATTACTCCAAGCAGAGTCTCTTTTTGCAAAGCTATCAGGCACTACATATGAATCTACCATTGCTGATCATATCAACTCCTGAGGAAGGGATTGTTTTGTGTTTGGGTTTGTTCTGATACTCTACAAGTATTCTGGGATATTGTATAGTAATGCAGTCCAAAACAGCACTAGCTAAGTATAGCCTGTCTCCTTTGAATGAATGTCTGAAGGAGGTAATGGCTTGGATGAGGGAAAGCAATCTCTTTTCATAGAGATTCCATATGGCTTCTTCTTCTGGCCCCAGATCTCTTCTGTAGTATCTTACAACTGTCACGATCACGGACTTAGCGGGCCCCTTAATCACACACCTTCATAGCAGCTGTCCCCCTATCTTAGAACTTTGCATTTCCCACTCGGCATTTTTCACTTTCAAGCTCTTGGGAATTCCTCCCCCTCTTTGGGAGCCACTAGAAAATTCTTTAAGGTGGTATTTATTTATTTATTCCAGCTTATTGTTGGCACTATTGATTAATCAATTTATAATTTCCAGTTGTTTCATAACTTCTATACTTTTTGGCAATGTCTTATTGTGTCAGTTTCCTTTTTTCATTTTAGGATGTTTAAACTGAACATTGGAATTGTTATATAAGCACTTTTATCCACTAAATGTTGTTTTTCAATGAGTTTTCTAATAATTGTCTTTTATGAACAAGCTCCTATACATATTTAGCAATGCTTCAGGAAGATGTTTTATAAATAAATGAAATATTTTGAAACAATTGAAGACTCGTATCTTCCAGTAGGCCTACCCAGTCAATTTTAAATTGTGAATTTTAATCTGCATTTTATCAGTGTATTTTAACTTCTATTTTAACTCTGTGTATCTTGTTGTATGTATTTCAATAGTTTTATCTCGTGTTTTAATTATTTGTATCCTGCCTCAAGCCGCAGGGAGAAGCAGGTTATAAATTCATAGTTGTTGTTTTTTTTTTCTTTTTGAGTAACAATTCCAAGATTTTATCAAAAGACAGATTTGAATCTGATAATACCTTATAGAGCACAAAAGTTGATTATTTATGGGTAGTGTTGTAAGGCCAGGGCAATGGCAGTTGGGATGGATGGAGGGGCTTTTATCTGGTTTTAGGCCTAGACATGATAGAGCCATGTTTGCCTTTTCTGGTTTCCCTTCAAAGTAATTTTAGTGGCAGCTGTGGTGGAGAGAGAACATTTTATCTGCAAAGCCATGTTTCTCTTGTTCTTCCCTCCCTCCACAGTCAAGGCAGTGGCAGTTGGGGTGGAAGGCAGGCCTTTTGTCTTCTTTTGGGCCAAACATATAAATCAATGCTTGATATGTAATGATATGATGACAAACAGCCTTTTGAAGGATCACTTCTGTTACATCATGTGGGACCAACCCTGTAACTCAACAAGGGGTCATCTTAATAAAAAATCTAGATTTTGGCTCATAAATCTTAGGGCATGGCATAAGTATGCATGGCACATCTATTCATTATAGGTTAGCACTGTGCAGCACATAGGTGCATCATTAACTTTGCCTAGAACAGCCACCTCTGGGAGTAAATATGTCAATAGTTCCTGTCATTCTCTTTGTTTGTTTCCCACCCATACTGGTGGCAACAGAGCCCATGAATTAAACAAGCACAAAAATTACATACAAGGACATATTAGTTAAAAATACAGACAAATTAAAATCACATGAGGAACTGAAAGAAAAGTTTAGTAATTTAACATGGTTAAATTATTTGCAACTCAAGGATCTTTATAATCAAGACAAGAAAGTGGGATTTAATCTAACAGAAAATAGTTGGGACATGATTCTAACATCAGATAGAAAGATAATAACAAAAATCTATAAAATACTTTTAGAAAGGGCCACGGAAACAGAAGAAATAAAGAACTGCATGATCAAATGGGCTGAAAATTTCAGAAGACCTGTACATTTAAAGGAGTGGGAACAGTTGTGGAATAAAAAATTAAAATACACGTATGCCTCGGACCTAAGGGAGAACTGGTTGAAAATGTTTCACAGGTGGTATATGACTCGAGTGAAACTGGCAAAAATGAATAAAGAGTTATCAAGTAAGTGTTGGAAATGCAAAGACCAGGAGGGAAGCTTCTTCCACATGTGGTGGCATTGTAAAGCGGCCATGAAGTACTGGACAGAAATACACAAAGAAATTCAGAAAATTTTAGAAATAAAATTTAAGAAAAAGCCGGAGTACTATCTGTTGGGAATTACAGACTCAGATCTAATACTAGATGAGAATACAGATAAATTGTTTATATACATGACAACAGCAGCTAGAATAGTCTTTGCCAGGGGATGGAAACTGGAGGATACGCCGGAAATAGAAGATTGGAAAATTAAAATTAGGGAAATTAAAGACATGGACAAACTAACTTTCTTTTTGAAGAGGTACACGGGCAACCCAATTAAAGAAACACATTGGGAGCATTTTCCCAAAAGTATGAAGAACAAAATAAGAAGAAAATAAAATAACTAAGAGACAGTAATTTTTTATCTGGTAAAAAGTCAAGATCAAAGTGAGCTTGGAATGGAAGTCACACATTTTTATTTTTATTTTTTCTATTTTTTTCTCCTATTTTTCTATTATCTTTTTTATTAAAAAAATTCTCCTTGTCTGTTTTTTTTTAAAAAAAATAATATCCTTTGTTGTTTTCCAACTTTCCTATCTTCTTGATTGTTCCCCCTCTTTCCTTGTATTATTAAATGTTAAAACAATAAAAATTTATGTGGGGAAAAAACAAGCACAAAAATTACAGGAGGTGTTGATGAAAAACAACGCAAGCAATCATTTCCTCTTTCTTTTCATGGGAGAATGCACTAAGCATTTTTAAAATAAAAAAATACACACACAGTCCTTCAGAGCAAAGGTCTTCAAAGTGTTATCCTCAGTGGCAATTAAGGATGTCTCATAATAAGCAAACTGTTCGACAATCATGTAAAACATAACATAGATAATGATAGGGTGCCTTGGCTGACACATTATGGTCAAATTTATTGGTGGATGTTTAACTTTGTAATAACAAGGTAAGGCGCTGATCATCTGAATGCCCTTAATACTGATTGACAAGGACTGAACATAATGAATGGTATATAAAGCCAGATCTTATTTCCCAAAATATTGCAGTAACATGAGTACCTAATTAAGATATCTATTAGGGGCCTGTACTGTTAATTTGCTCTGAAAAAATAAAACAAAGCTTTTCTTAAAAGAGGAAAAAGAAAGGAAAAAGATGGGAAGCTGATGTTGCAATTAAATGAACCCTTTAGGCAATGAGCAAACATCAGAAGTATTTTATTATTAAGAGAAATAATGTGCAACTCACAATATATGCACAGTGTAGTCTCATGAATGTGAGCAATGGAGTTTGAGATCTGAAGTTCATATACAGCAGTTTCTCCCAATCCACTATCTCCCAATCCACACTTCCAACCAACCACAGATCATTACAACCCATACCTAAAATGGTGCTGACTTGCAAACAAACATTGCCATTTCTACAACCCCATTCTTGATGAGCTTCTCCCTCACAATCTGCTCCATTTCTATCTCACCCCAAGTTTTTAGTTTTTAGTATTTTATCCTATACATGTGGCCCACTCATTGTTAGTTGTTTTTGTGGATGATTTTATTGTAATTTTATATTGCTTACTGTATTTTTTTATGTTTTATGTATTTTATTATGCTGTTGTTTTGTGTTTTGATTTCATCATTTTACTGTATTGCGTTGTTGGGCTTGGCCTCATTTAAGCTGCCCTGAGTCCCCATTGGGGAGATGGTGGCGGGGTATAAATAAAGATTATTATTATTATTTAATAAGGACTGCGGCTATCATATTTTTGCCATTTGTGAAAGTTTTGTTTAATTCTATTGTATTGTTTTCCTCTTCTGATATTTTAACGCTGTACTGGCTTTCTTTGAATTGCAAACCTTTGCTTTTTGGGAGCAAGCCAAAAATTATGGTGGTGGTGATTATAGTAATACTTGTGTAAAAGCAGTACTGTACATTGAGATACTGCTCACTCTGTATAGAGAGGACATGGGTAGGACATACCAGTGGAATGTATTGAGAATAATCTTTCCCTTACAATAGGAAGAATTATGCAATTTTTAGTAAATAATTATAAACTAATAAACAGGAGTCAAATTCTCATGCAACCTAAAGAAAACATATTTATGTGTATTACAGCATACATCCTTTTTTACACCTTGGACAAGAACTCCCCCATTGACACTTGGGTTATGGAATCCATCAGCGGTGACCGGCTTACACATCAAATCATGGACCTCAATTTGGACACTGTCTACTACTTTCGGATACAAGCTCGTAACGCCAAAGGAGTGGGACCACTCTCTGATCCTATTCTTTTCCGGACTCTAAAAGGTATTTGTTTATTTTGATTTTATTGGAATAACTGAGGAGTGTAAAACAAAATCCAGTTCTGAGTTTTGACATCAATAAAGCCAAAAGCAGACTCTGTGCCATTCTTCTGGCAAGATTGTAAAATGTTTTGGCATAATTGATTGCTTCCAGAGGAAAGAATAAACAGCAGTACCATAGTCAATAGGAGTTCAATAGAGCCTCAATGGTAGCTCAAAATAATGAAGTGGCTGTGTATGCATCAAAACCATTGAGGGAAATCACTCGAGTTATAGCACCATCAAATATGGGACTTTCTTTGTCCCCATTTCCACCAGCTAGGCTTCTGTTCATTTCTGTATTGATTTTTTTGTGAATGGGAAGCTAGCAGTGATTCACTGAAGTGAGGTTAATGGAGGTTCAGAACTGCAGTCATCTTGTTTGTATGGTTTGTGTTATGTATTTAAAAGTAATAAGTGCAGCAGAATTGCTTTATGAATATACCAAAAGTTTACAAAAGTGTTGTAGGAGCAACATTTTTTCTTTCCCCTATAAAACAATCATTACATCCTGAACAGGCAATATGAAAACTGTGTGTTAAAGTAATTCTAAATATTTGTTTGTTTTGTTTTGTACTCTGAGCAGGCACAACCTGCAATCAGTGAGCACTCTGGACCCCACCAATGATGGTCCTGGATCTCACTTAGCACACAGAACCCATATGGCCACAAAAATGCAGAAGGACTTTGGGGAAAATCCACCTTACAGAAATCTACACCCAGAGAGCACTGTAAACACAAACCATGGATCTGGGCCACATTTGGCATGCATACCCAATACCCCTAATTTTTCATACTGGTAGATTTGGGTGGAATTGGCCTTGACATGTGTTAGTTGTAGCTACTGGGATTTATAGTTCACCTGCAATCAAAGACCACTCTAAACCCCACTGATGATGGACAGGGACCAAACTTGGCACAGAGAAGCCCCATGACCAACTGAACATACTATGGGGGATTTGGGAGTTTTAGTTCACCCTCATCCAGAGAGCACAAAGCCCAACTGACAACAGATCTGGACCAAACTTGGCACACAGACCCAAAATCGCCAACTTTGAATACTGGAAGGGTTTGGGGAGAATTGACCCATGATTCTGGGAACTGTTTTTCACCCACACCAAACTGAGAATACCTAACACCCAAAAACAAACAATGCCTTTTTCAATAGCTATGTTTTGAATTGTTCACATTTTTAATTCAGTCTAAATCCAGTTTCAAATTATCAAAACACAGTTTTATAGATGATAAACTGAAGGTGACATGAAGCCACTTTGACTGTAATATGTAACTGGCTCTATAATGGAAATTTCAGTACAAAGTGTACAGTGAACTAAATTTCTTGGCATAAGTACTTGTATGACATCTCAGACTTAGCACCTTTCTGTTGCCATGCTCATATAGCACACCAGCACAACTTATGAAGCATTTGAGTGGTTTTCATGTGCTGTCTTCATCCTGATTTGTAAGCCTCTAACCATTAAGTACTTTGTTGTGAGTCACTTTGTTGATCTTCGAAATATAGTGATCCTCTTTATTCTCTTTGTTCTTCTTTCTTAAGTTATATTATTTGTGCACCTGAAAGGAACACAATATGGTATATCAAAGAGTAATTTAATTTTTTTCTGGGGGGAAAAACATATGATTTACTGCCTTTTTATGACACTGAACCTCTGCTGCCTGGGGCTATCTTACAGCAGTAGAGTTTAGTTTAAAGTATTAGTCAATATTTTTCCAGTCAGGACACTGCAGCATATTGTGCCATACCCTTTTTCATTTTAAACAAAATGATTTGGGTAGTTAGGCTGTTTACCAAACAGTCCTTAATGTGTCCAGTCAATGAGCTAAAGCAGATGTATAGGTGATCCAATGGGCCTGAAGCCAGATAAACAAGGCTGTTTGTCTGAGCTGCAACTTGTGGCTGATTCAAAACTCTGGAAATTACAGCTTCCAGGTCCATAGCATTAAGCTGCTCTGGAAGAAGGCTGCTGTTTCGGTGGAAACTGATATCACTGCTTATAAAGATCTGCAACTATAATATCAAGCTGAATATGGGAGACCAAATGTTGATGAATTCGCAAGAAACAGATGTTGTGTTGGTTAGAGTTGATAGTTCAGGATTGTCCCAGGCCCTGAAGTTTTCTAAGCCAAAAATTGAGACCTAGAGATTCTCCCTAAGGGATTCAGAATGTGTTCTGTATTGAGTAAGAACCACAGTTGTTCCCTGCTTGTCATTAAAACATAAATACAAACACAAAACATATTTTCCTGATTAGAAATTAATCTTAGTTAAAGGGGCTGTTCTCAGATCAAGGTGAAATGAGCAGATAATTTCTCTTCACTTACTTGTGGAGATGAGATAAAGAACATGTTATGTAACCTATTTGTTTCTAATCAGAAGGTGGATGTAGAGCAGAATGGGACAACAACTTAGCTATCAGATAGAGCACAATCTATATTAAAGGAGCATTTTGTTTTAAATTAAGTGATACAGCATCAAATATTTATTTATTTTATTTTATTTTATTTATTTGGATTTTTGCACCGCCGACTCCCGGGGGCTCGCGGCGGCTCACAGGCCAATGGCGTAGTGCCAGAGGTTCAGCATAAAAACACAGGAAACATACATTGCTTAAAAACATGCAATACAATAAAACAGATTAAAACAGTAAAAATTAAAACAGTACAATGAGCGGTGGCCGAAGAGCGGTCTATTGTGGATGCAAGGGCCTACTCCCCAAAGGCCTGCCTAAACAAGTAGGTTTTGCAGGCCCGTCTAAAGGGGAGTAGGTCCCTCAAAGCTCTGGCCTCGACCGGGAGGGCGTTCCATAGCGTAGGAGCTATGGTAATAATAGTAATAATTGCAGTGCACTGAGACATCAAATGTAGGGGACCCAGATATTTTAGCCTTGGAATCAAAATCACCTACTTTGTACTATTAATGCAAGGTATGATGAAACTCATTGGGAAGATGAATTTTAGATCAGAGTTAGGTGATACATTTTTAAAATAAAAAGAGGGAATCCTCATTTTATTCCCTCTTCCAACAGCCCATAAGGATAATGTCCAACATACTGACATGAATATTTAATGCTATCACCCTAAATATGTCATATCCAATAATAATCAAACCATTTTCTGACACATCTATTTCTACATATAAAGTGCAAAGCTCTTCTGATGACTGGCTTAGATTCTCAATCATGCAAAAATATCGGATTCTTGCCCTCAATGATGACTAAGAAGATGTGTTTGGTGTCCCATGGAAGGATCTCTTGGCAACACAAATATCTACAGGAACATAGACACACACATATACACAGAAAGAGATAGGACATACTCATGGATCACAAGACATTTAATTTATCATGAACCAAAGTAGTCACAAAAAGAACAGTCTGTCTTTGAACTGTTCAGTAATGTTTTAAAGGCATTCATAAACTGAATCTAACTAAAATTGGATTTATATTCTGAGTGACTGTTTGCCATATACATTTTTAAAAACTTACTTAGTGGATTTTTGTGCTTCTAAACAAGATAGAAATTGGTCACCTTCCCCCTTCCTAGCTAGTGAAATTGTGTTCCATAGCAATATTGCAAAGCTGAATCAAGTTGCCAAATGAATGATAGAATGCTCATTTAATGCACATGTGTTTTCATGTGCAGTGCACATCCCTGAAATATGTCTGCACACCCATGCATCGCTTATGTCTGCAAGGGTAACAGCATTAGGTGCAGAACACTCCAACCTTGAACCAAATGCAGACATTCCTTATTGGACAAAAATGTCCAGCTGCATCTGTCAGGGAATGTATACTTGCATAACAATAATCACAATTCTCAGTTTTATTGACATTTTAAATATGTCCTCCAAACCTCAAATGCCCAACATTTTTCAAAACTAGGAGGTAAACTTCAGGTCATTTCAACTTTCTAGAAATAGTTGTGTTTGACCCATGAAGAGTGGAAATGGTTCACTGTGATATTCACACAAAGACTCTGGCCGTCGGAGGCTGCACACCTGAGTCCTACATGCATTTGCAAGAATGAATGAGGGCACATCGAAAGATGTATTGCATGGCATTGTTCTTTTGGATGCAATTACATTAATCTTTAGTGGAACGCTTCATTTCCACTGGATTGCATCCTGTTATAACCAAATAAATTGCCAAAGGGTTGTGGAAGTTAACTTTGCTCTCTGCAGCAACAATTCCATCGCTGTTGATGTTATTGAAAGCCATATTTATAAAGTGATTGTTCATAAAAAAATTGTCACATTACCTTCTCTCACACAGCCCCTAAGTTTCTTCTACTACAGGCTTTGAATAGCCTGACTCTATGCAAAACATTGGTTTATTTAATCCCCCTTGTGACAGAGAAGAATGAAAGGGTAAATATACACTTTTTAGATGTTAACAAAAATACTACAACATTGCACCACAAGCTCCCTTTTGGAATATAATCATCAAGAACACAACATTTTACTTTCATGTTTTTAAAGCTTAAAGCAAACATTTTTTTTAAACAAACAAACATGAAGTATGCTTTCTGAAGGGAAGTTCACATCAAAATAGACTTCACTAAGAAACTGTCAATAAGTACTCAGAAAGTTAATGTCATGTCAGAAAGGGATTCCCTCACTTTTTCAAATAGTTCATTAGCACATGGCTTTTTTCTTCACCTTTGGCTAAAATAAGTAACTTGGGAAGAGTAGGATTAATGAGAGTTTCTTCTTCGTGTAGTCTGTGAAATGCGCACAATTGGGTTTACTTCCGCGCTTGCGCAAGAATTCCGGACATACTAGCTCTGAATAAAGAAATTTGCATAGGCCCCACCCCTGCCCACCCTACACAGCCCCCTGGTAGAGCTACCCGGTCAGTTCCTTTTTCTGCTCGCCAGCGAAAGCATCTCAGACTACTCTTTCCTCTCGACTCACTGAATAAGACCACAGATTGCCTTGACGCCCTTCTCCAACCTGACCAGAACAGATAAGATGGCTTCTCTTTCTTTAAAAATGCTCTGCATACGGGGCTATGTTCCCCAAAGAGGATAAACATTTTAAATGTCTCCTCTGCCTGGACAAATCCCATATTCTCCACTCCTGAAATATATGCAGGTCTTCTTTATCAGAGCCAAAACAAAAACAAAGGGATTCCAGGCTCAAAGCCTTGCTTTACAAGCAGGCCTTGGCTCCCAAACAGACTAGGCTGTCCCAGCTCTCGACGAGCCAGCCTCCCCTCTATCCATCATAGAGCATTCTACTCACCCCCTTTCCTCCACAGGGATATCACTCGCGGTCTGGCCTTTGACGACGTCACTGAGCCCCCGCTAAAAGGCAGAGACTTCTAAACATGCTCTTCGGTCAAATCAACCCGAAAGAAAAACAAGCCAAAAACAACCAAGGATCCTCGCCGGCAGCAGCCTCCGAGTCCTTGAATGCCTGACTTTCCAGCCGAGCCCACCAGCTCTTTCAGGCTGATGATGATGACCTATGGGAGTGGAAAATCCCCCCCCCAACTCCTCCTATTCAACTCCTCTCCACGGTTACCGACGGAGAATTTCCCTCTGGCTCTCCTCCTTTCCCGCCTCTCGATCAAGCCCCTCCTGCACGCTCTCTCTCCTCGGAGACCGAAGCGCTGCAAGCAGTGGAGGCGTGCTCCTCGCGCTCCGCAAGATCCCGCAGCCCCCTCAGGGATGCGCCCGGTTACTGGGACCGCTCCCAAGGTTAATCTACCATCCCTGGATCATCCCCTTCCAAGATCCTCAACCTTCCTCCCCGGATACCGGCCCCCATGGTTTCCCTTCAACTCCTCCGGCATCCGTGGCAGCTCCCCCACCAGCTCCTTCCCCGACTCCTCTTCCTCGGGCCCCGGCCCCGCCCCTTGTTTCTCCAATCCATTCCCCTCCACCCCAGCCATCACCGTTAATGGGGCGCAACTGCTAAGTGTCAGCTGCATAAGTTCTCTCTGACCAGTAGGTCATGAGTTTGAAGCCTGCCCGGGTTGAGGTGGATGCCCGACCTTAAGATATAGCCTGCTGTCAACCTTTGCAGCCCTAAAGACAGTTGCATCTGCCAAGTAGGAGATAAGATACCACATTAAGTGGGAAGGCAAATTTCATGCCAGAGGATACTATTGACCTTTCATCCTCCCTTACTGCACCACCCCTGTCTGAATCCAACGCTGATCCTCAACAGACAGAGGATTTCAAGTATTTTCTGCCTTATTGATTTAACTACAAAAGGGGTGATTTTATATCATCTGGCCCCAGTGGCCTAATGGATAAGGCACTGGCCTCCTAAGCCAGTGATTGTGGGGTTGAGTCCCCAGATCCTTTGATTTACAACTCCCTCAATCTGAGGATTTGGTTCTAGTGCCCCAAACACCTCTAGGGCTGAGCCTCTATTGCATTGATCTGTCTGCCACCCCATGGCTACCAAACTTCCAAAACTAATTCTATTGTGACTGTCACTCAGCCTAAGCCAATCCAAAACAACCAGGCTGCCCTTTCTGATAAAGAATGGAAAATATTTTATGCCATGGCAAGACAATTTTATGCCCCCGCGTGCCTTGTTGGCCGCATGGCTCATCATGAAATATACATGACCGGCTATCAGCCTTACCTGTTAGACAAATGTGCCTATATTTGGGCCTGCCTCCTTCAACTGACCAAGCCATGGCTAAGGCCTTCCGCTAGGAGGCCCTCACTCTAGCCATCCTACAACACGACTTAGATAAACACGGTGCAGACTAGACCGGTTGCCCTCAGACAGCTTGCCCGGTTAGATCCACAACCTTATTCCCCTACCAGCGTTCCCGCATAGAGAACTTACCTATAGATAAGGCAGGCCTGCTCAATCCTGAGACAGACTCCTAATTACAACACTCACATAATTAAACAAACGCTTATAAATATGGCCAACAGCCTCACCAAGCCTACCAACCATACAGATTAAGATGGCACCTTTACCATCAGTATCCTCAGTCCTTTCGAGGATACTACAACTCTTCTCCTTCCAGAGGAGGTCAATGACCACACTTTCCCTCCTCCAGGACTCAAACGTCAGATTCCCCCCTTCAGGGTCAGTATCCTACCCCAGACAATAAAAGACATCACTTTTAGTTCATACCTTGATGGGCTTCACCCTTTCCTCCCAGCCTGGCGGTCCATTACCACTATAAGTGGGTTCTGGACATTGTTCATCTGAAATATGCCATAAAATTTCAATCTCTCCCACCCGGAGAACCCTCTGTCTACCCAGACATGTTTCTGCCTTGCTGAGTGTCAACTCACGAGTGTCAACTCAACCCGCAACACTTTTAAACTCTAATCAGACATTGGGGTCCCCCCTCAGATAGACATCTTTGCATCACACTTAACACTCAATACAAACATATCGCGAGACTCCACCCTCTCGCATTCCCAGACTGCTTAAGAGACGCCTTCCTCTACCAGTGGTTCCCGAGACTCCCTATGCCTTCCCCCCCTCCCCACTGCTCTCCAGGGTAGTCGCCAAATTGTTTGTCGACAACTCAGACTACATTCCGATAGCCCCATGATGGCCTCGTCGGCCATGGCTCACTCCCTTCCTCGAGCACCCCAAGGAGACTTCCATCGTCTCCCTCTTGCTCCCGACCTACTCTCTCTAACAAGGCCTCATCTTACACCAAGACCTTCCCTCCCTCCACCTCACAGCGTGGAGGACTGAACCATCTCCCATCTGTCTGAACCCGTCCGTCTCATAATACGGGCAGCCGAAGATCTCCACTGAAAAGGTTTATACATATAGTGGACTAGATTCCAAATTCCTACAACCGCTGGGCCATTTGCCACAGTCGACACTAACTTTTGCTGGTGGATCTTTCACAAAGGCTTTACTCTATCCTCCATAAATCTTACTTTACAGCCCTGTCCTGCTACAAGAGGGACTCTGGGGCTCCTCCCTTTTTTCCAGGACCCACTAGTGGACACGTTTCTAAGGGATATTAAATGTTCATCCCCCTATCTCCCTCCCCTCCACCTGGAACCTCGAGTTGGTCCTACCCCAACTCTCCAAGCCACCCTTCCAACCCATGTCAACATCCCATATCCCATTTGTCATCAAAGATGGCTTTCCTTGTAGCCATCACCTCAGCCAGTAGGGCTAGTGAGATCACAGCGCTCCGCTCTGATTCTCCCTTCATCCGTTTCCATGGAAACAAGGTTCTCCCCCGCGTGGATGTCACAATTCTCCCTAAACTTGTTTCCCAATTCCATATGTCCCAGGACATTACCCCCCTGCATTTTTTCCCAACCCCTCCTCCCCATTGGAGATTCCCCTGCACTCTCTTGACGTTAAGAGAGCCCTGTCCCTTTTACTTACATAAACACAGCCCCCTATACAAAGTCTACCAGACTCTTCCTTAATATAGGAAAGACTCCTTGGGACTGTCACTTACCTCTCAACGTTTGGCCTCATTGATAGTTCTGGCAGTCCGGTTGGCCTACCAGTTAGCCCTAAACAACTACCTGTTGGTTTTAAAGGCCGTTCTACTACGACAGTTTCTACATCCCTAGCTTTTAGCAGGATATACCCATTGATCAAATTTACAAGGCTGCTACCTGGGCAAACCCCTCTACATTACAGCTCATTACAAGCTCGACGTCCTCGCGAGGAATGATGCTTCCTTCGGCAGAGCCGTATTGTTCTGTGTGGCATGACCCGCCGCCAGGTACATAAGCTTGTTAAGTCACCCAATTGTGCGCATTTCACAGACTACACGAAGAAGGATAGGTTGCTTACCTGTAACCGTGTTTCTTTGAGTGTAAGTCTGTGAAATTTGCACAGAACCCGCCCGTTCTCCCCTCTCATGTCATGCCCTGAGTTCTGCTGCTGTCGGCGGCAAGGAACTGACCGGGTAGCTCTACCAGGGGGCTCTGTAGGGCGGGCAGGGGCGGGGCCTATGAAAATTTCTTTATTCAGAGCTAGTATGTCCGAGATTCTTGCACAAGCGCGGAAGTAAACCCAATTGTGCGAATTTCACAGACTTACACTCGAAGAAACACGGTTACAGGTAAGCAACCTATCCTTTTCACTTTTATTAAAGTATGGCATAACTGTCTTCTAAAGTGTCACTCCTAATTTGAAAATGAATCTTAATTGCAGACTGAATTATAAGTAGGATCCGCAAGGCTCTAGTGAGTAAAGGTCGCTTATTGGGCATCTTTGTGAAGCCATGGATAGGAGCCAAATGTGCTGCCTTGAGACTACTTTTGTTGCATGCATATTCAATAGGCGTTTCTGTATAGGTCTTACATAGCTGCTGGTCAGTGGTCACCTCACTTGAGACAAATCATAGAGGAGTTTACAGTCTTCAAGGTGTGACAAAGGTTAATGCAACCCTTTAACCTCCCGTAATTGGCCATTCCTATGTTAAAGGGTACAAAGGAGACATCAATGGGCTGCATGCTGTTCTTCTAAGAGTTCTTCACAGTCCAACTCCTGACAAATACCATGGCCAGGAAACAGCCAGCCCGGCTTGTTAGACTTTGAAGAAATATAGTAGTCCATCTCCTAAAACGGTAATACCTCAACAGAAAAACAGTTGTTTAAAGTCAGATTAAGGTGGTTGGGCCCTAGACCAGTTCTGAACACAGAACCAAATCTGGGCATTGAATGATCAGCTTTGGGCTGACGAGTCGAAAGAATTTGCAGCCAGGACAAAGGGTTCTTTGACATGACACGATTCTAATTCTACACTTTTTATCTGCAACAGACTATACAGTCCTGGAATATGTAGTTTGGCAAAATGTTGGCGCTCTTTGGCAGAGAATTCTAAGGATATTTCCTAGTTTGATCCATGTTTCGTGAAATATTTAGGTGGGAAATTTAAACACCAATGTTTAGTTTATTTTCACAAAAAATGTAAAGCAAAACTATGCCCCCCCCCCAGTTCTGTCTAGGATACTGACTTTTATTGTACTATAGAGAGAGTATTCATAACCTTAATTTGAAACTGTGTGAATTGATACGTGTCAGTAGGGTAGGCAGAAAGAGAGGAAGAAAGTGCCCTTTACTTGTTAATTCTGATAGACTTAGCCCTCCTATCAACACAGACAAGAAAGGTGTTTATTTAGGGCTTTCTCCAGGACATAAGAGACAAACCGTGTTCAATTTGTAATCATCCAATTTTTAAAAAAATTCTACTCTGTAATTGATGATACTGTCATTCTGTCATTGTGGATATGTAGGGACTCTCTCCCTCCCCCTGCATTCTTGCATGTTTGAATTTCTAGCGTTACAGTGCCCTCTAATGCTTCATTGGAATGACAAGTAAAAACATAACCCTGAGTTACACAGGTCTTTCTAGAAAGCAATGTCATGTGCCAATTCAGCCCTCTGAGATTTTATTGCACAATTTATGTCAAGAGTTACATCACCGTAACAGCTTAGCACTGGAAGAGAGTTTTCAGTAAAAATGTCTTATACAGCTAGATTACAAATGTCATAAGTGCTTGATATAAAGGGATTGCTCATGATGTGCTAGTGTTGCAACACAGATGCCTTAAAGGGCCAGACTAAGAAGTATTTAAAGTAGTTTATTCAAAAAGATAACAAAGTTTCAAAAACACTTAGTACTTCAGTGCAATGGATAAAGTAACTCAAAAATAGAGACCAATTGGTCCAAAAACTTCAAAGCACAAAATAGCTGGGTTAAACTGGCAGAATTCCCAGAACACAATGAAACAAAGAAAAAGGGCACACAAAAAACAGTCATCAAAAGGAAGGAATACGAAGAGCGAAGAAGCCTCAAATGGAGTCCGAAGTCATCACACGGGAAAGCAGCCAATGCGTAGCTTCTGGCGTCAGCGGAAGCAAGGCATCAGAAGCTAATCCAGTCCAGGTTGGGAAGGGAGAAGTAACAAATTGGGTCATACACGAAGCAGGCAACATGGAAAGTAACACACAAAGTAGCCCCCAAAAGAACCCAACCCCCTTGAACCCCAGCCATACTGTACCCAACTGCATGGTGATATTGTAGCAGCCAAACTCACCACGGAATGTAGCACAGCAAACCACACCAAACAGGCAGCAGCAGCTAATACATGGAAAGCAGCACAAACATAATCCAAAGGAAAACCTCCCACAAACCCAACTCATACTATACCAAGCCCATGATGATAGTGTAGGATCCAAACTCACATCCACAGAGAGTCCTAGGAATCACGGTACAAGACACAGGCACCAGCAACACTTTGCCAACTGCAAAGTGTTTCAAACCTCAGTCCTCCTTTTATTTACAAATCTTCATCAGAGCTTGAATGAGCCATCACCCTCTCATTAACTTCCACATCTGTGCCCACAGCTTCATGTGAAGCTCGTTGCCTCCCTCTCCAATCCCTCCATCTTCTGTCAAGACTTAACTCTCCCCAAGATGCAGTCTGATACTCTGAGCCGCAATTCTCATCCCCAGAAAACCCCACAAAAGTATCACTGCTTGTGGGTTCTTCACAGATATCTTGCACTTCCCTCACTTTAGTCCAGTCCATGCTGCCAGACCCATCCTCCAAATCCCCATCCCCAATTTTCATAACAATGTCAGACCCCTCATCCCCAGAAAAGCCCTCAAACGATTTTTCATCTGTAGGCTCTGTAAGTATCTGCAGAATCTTCTTCCTTTGTTGCTCATAATCTGAGCCCTGCTCCCGAATAACCTGTTTGCCTCTCCTCACGACCACACCCGTTTGCAGTGTTTGCAGCATTACTCCTGCTTGCAACGTTACTCAGAGGCTCTACTACAACAGCTAGTATGTTTGGGTTCCATCTTGGTAATAACTTCAATTATAATTTATGAGTCTACATTTGGATCTGTTCCATTATACTTTAATGCAGGAATGAGCAACGTGCAACTCTTGTTAAAAGGTCCACTACATACATGAACAAAACAAAACAAGAAAAAAGACAAAAAGGAAAAGCAAGAAAGCATACACAATACCTAAAATTAGACTAGCAACATCCTAAATACAATACTAGACAGATGAAATAAAGGAATTCCATTTTTTTCACAGTGTTCTTAATGGCAAGGATGTTCTAAAATTCCATACCTCCTGAACAACTCAGATGCATTATTTATTTATTTATTTATTTATTTCAGGAGTTTACCCCGCTCTTCTCAACCCCCGAGGGGGGACTCAGTGCAGCTTACAGTACGGCACAATTCGATGCCTACATAATAACAATATAAAACCCCCAAAAAACCCTTCAACAGTTAAGATACATTAAAATACATTAAAACAGTTGCCTCAGCATCATACACATTCATTCCAGATTAAAACCATGTTCAGTCCATAAAAGCATTGGTCCTCTTCATCTACTTTCTATTTAAAATCCAGTCCTAAAATGCTGCCTAGTGCTGGTGAGCAAACGCCTGGTCCCACAGCCAGGATTTTACTTTTTTTCCTGAATGCCAGGAGGGATGCGGTGGATCGTACATCGATAGGGAGCGCATTCCACAGGCGGGGGGCCACCGCCGAGAAGGCCCTATCTCTTGTCCCCACCAACCGCATCTGGGAATTAGGCGGGAGCGAGAGCAGGGCCTCCCCGGATGACCTTAGATTACGAGGTGGGACGTAGCGGCCGATGCGTTCGGACAGGTAAGCTGGGCCAGAACCATATAGAGCTTTAAAGGTCAAAACCAGCACTTTGAATTGGGCTCGAATTGGACAGGCAGCCATTGGAGCTGATACAACAGGGGGTGGTATGCTCCTGTATGTAGCTCCAGTTAGTAACCTGGCTGCCGCCCTTTGGACTAGTTGGAGTTTCCGAACCGTTTTCAAAGGCAGCCCCACATAGAGTGCGTTGCAGTAACCTATTTGGGATGTGACCAGAGCATGGACCACCGTAGCCAGATCAGACTTCCCAAGGTATGGGCGCAGCTGGCGCACGAGTCTTAACTGTGCAAAAGCTCCCCTGGCCACCGCCGAGACCTGGGGCTCCAGGCTCAGCGATGAGTCCAGGATCACTCCCAATTATTTATTTATTTATTTACTACATTTATATGCCGCCATTCTCACCCCAAAGGGGACTCAGAGCAGCTCAGAGCAGCTTACATGTTACAGTTGTTTCCAATTTGTGCACTATTTTCTTTGGACTTCATTCTGGTCTTGATCTTATTCAATAAAGACACAAGGAGTCATTTAATGGGTTTTGCTATGGCTGGGTAGCTAGGCAGTTGAAGTACTCTAGCCGCAAGGCTGTTGGGCCATGGAGGCACCCTGCCCAGGAGTAGTAAGGCAGCAGGGTTAGAGAGGTGTTGCTATGGCCCACACAGGTGTTGCTATGGCTGGCAGCAGGCAGTCAGGCCATTGAAATACTCTCACTGTTGAGATTAGTAATTTTTATTATGCTTTTCTTTTTTTATCTGTGACTTTGTCCTGTTATATATGCTTGTGTTGTCATTTTGTTAGTGTAATAAAGGGTATTGTTTAAAGAGCTCCACTGACTGCCGTTTATTTTCCCGGCCCAATTCAAGGTGCAGGTGATTACCTACAAAGCCCTAAACGGTTTGGGACCCGCCTACCTTTGTGACCGGCTCTCCCCCCATGAACCGGCTCGAGCCCTTCGCTCCTCGGGGGAGGCCCTCCTTTCGCCTCCACCAGTTTCACAGACCCGGTTTGTGAATACTAGGGAGAAAGCTTTCTCCTCTGTGGCCCCCCGACTTTGGCACTCCCTTCCGGGAGAGATCAGGAATGCCCCTTCACTGGAAGCCTTTAAGAGACAATTGAAAACCTGGTTTTTCCGCCTAGCCTTTGGAGACTAGATCCCTTAATGCCCGTTTCTTGGATTTCCTTCCCCTTTGCGACTCTTCACGTTTTGGCCCTACTCCATTTATCTCCCCCAGTTTTTAAACATCTTATATGTACATGTGGCCCGCCCTCTCATCTTCTTTTTTTCCTTTTGTTTTAGATGCATTTGTTATTGCGTTTTTGTTAGATGTATTCATTTTACTGTGTTTACTGTTTTTATTGTGTTTATTGTTTTTCCTGATGTTTGATATTTTGTGATTTGTGGTTTGGGCACGGCCCCATGTAAGCCACTCCAAGTCCCCTTTGGGGAGAGGGAAGCGGCTTATAAATAAAGTTTATTATTATTATTTATTATTGTTGTTGTTAAATAGCAACACACAACTAAATGCCTAACTACAAACTAACTGGAATGAGAAAAGTAAATGAACTAAAATGTAAAGTATGTTCTTAACTACATTACCCATCATTCCTTACTATTAATTGACCTGGCTAAGGACTATGGGAACTTTAGTCTTCCAGTCCAGCAATATGTGGAACACCCCATGATCTCAGATGCTTGGTTATATGTGTCATACTATTTTCCAAATTTAACAATATGTAACATCTTGGGAGGGCCTCGGCAAAAGAGCAGCCTCGGCGGAGCTCAAAGGCCAATTCTGTTGCTGATATCAGATATCTATTCGCTTTTAATTTATTTTAAACTTATTTTTTAAAAGTTTTAAACTGAAGATTGATGTCTTCGTACTCTAACCTTTATGAAGACCTTTCTCCTGTAGCTAATGCAGTTGTAAAGGTCTTATCTACAAACTGTTTGGAAAACACCTAAGCCTCCCTTGAAGGGAAGGCGAAGACTACGCTGTTTGAATCAATGTTTGCTTTAAACTGGTTTCTTCTTGGTCGGCTGGAAGTCCTAGCAAGACTTAGCAGTGCTCAAGGTGCCCATTTTTTTTGTCTGTTTGAGTTTTTTCTCTCTTTTTGAAATTTTTACTCTGGCTTCCATCTGGTTGCTGGCTGCTACTCTGGAGTAGATACCTGGAAGCAGAGAATATTCTACTTTGCAGGGCCAATGACTCGAGGAGTACTCAATCAGCTGTTTACACTTGAGAGCTCTCCTGAAACACAAATCTCTGCTAAAGTAGTATGAATTGCTAGGGAACAAAGCAGCACATGAATAAGGACTATATATAAAGACCAAGCACAAACATTAGCACCAAACATGAAAGATAATCTGTAATCTAAACATTGGCGTGCTTTATCAAAGTCATCGCTGCAACTCCATCAAACATCAAGCAACTCGTATTATCTAAATCTCCTGGTTATCTGGTGACTGTGGTTTTATTCTACAAGAGTCATGGTAATCAGAACAAGACTGAACTACAGAAACAGTGAGAAACCCCTGTTCCCACTAATATCATCTCCCCCTCCTGGAAAAGAAAGAAAACAAAACAAAGGGGATAAATAAAGGCCTACTTCTCCCCCATAGTTAAAATACAGGAACATGAACATGAACAGAACTCCCCCTCAGCTTCTCCTCTGGACTGGACTCTAGATCACTGCTGGGTAATTTTTAACCCCTATGAGAACTCAGGCATAAGCATAGCTGAAGAGTTTGTCTTTGCTGCTGATGATCTGGATATTCCGGAGGGCATGTCACGATGCAGGGTCTCGGCCCGGCCCCTTAATCACACACACAGAGACAGTAATCAGTTAACCATTTATTGAATAATAAAAGACAGGTAAAAAGGATAATTGTCCAAAAAATATCAAAGTTGCAATAAAAAAGGCAAAGTGTTCTTAGGTAAATCCAAAGGCAAAAGCTTGGCAAATGCTCCGCAAAACAATGCGGATCAAAAACAGACTTGGTCGGTGGCAAGGCAAACAGGGCAAAGTTCATGAAATCAAGCCCAAGAAACTTCTTGGCACAGCACGAGCCTCAGACCTGGCTCCGTTCCCACGGATCCTATACTTAATTCCCCTGGTGAGACCCTCGCCGCTCTAGGCTGCGGCGCCAATCTGTGCTTCGGGACCTAGCGCTCCTCTGGCGCTCTAGGCTTCGGTGCCATTCCCTCCTGCTAGACTCGATGCTCCGTCTCCTATCAAAGCTCCGTCCTTGCCTCCCAGCACCTGGGTCGCTATCTTCATGAGAGCCAAACTCCCTTTCAGCTTCCATGGGCTCATCCTCCGCTGTTTCTCTGACCCTTTCCTGCGACCCGTAACAACCTGGTTTCTCATACTGATTATCGGAGTCAGCACTTTCAGTGTCAGCCTGACTTTCCCAGCTATCATAGCCATCAGGCCAACCATCGTCCCAGGCCAAGCTCTCTGTGGGAGATGAAGGCCCAGCTAACTCATCATCCCCTTCCTCCATGTCCTCATCAGCTGCAGCTGGCCCTAATGCAAGCGAGACCCCCGGGGCCGCCCCTGGCCCCCCAGGCACGAAAGGGAACTGAGTTGCTACACTATCCCCCCCCCTCAGGGTCCCTCCGAGGCCTCCCCCGAGGCTTGGGCTTGTCGGGATACTTGCGTTGGAAACGGGCAACAATGTCCGGGGTGTGGACGTCCCGTGCTGGTGTCCAAGAACGCTCTTCCGGTCCAAAACCCTTCCAGTCAATCAAATACTCCAGCTTCCGGTATCTGATGCGGGCATCCAGGATGTCCTGTACCTCAAACTCCTCCTCCCCATCTCGCATCACAGGAGGGGTGGCGGCTGTGACATCAGGGCCGTACCCCTTCGCTGGTCTCAGCAGGGAACGGTGAAAGACTGGGTGGATCTTCATGTCCGCCGGAAGCTGTAGTTTGAAGGCAACAGGTCCCACACTCTCCAGCACCTTGTAGGGTCCCAAAAATCTCGCATCAAGTTTGCGGCAAGGTCTCTGCGTGGGCAAATTCTTGGTAGACAGCCAAACTTTGTCTCCAACTTGGATCTCAGGACCCTCTTGGCGTCGCCGATCAGCCATCCGCTTGTAATCCACTTTGGCCTGGTCCAGTTGAGTGCGCAGCATCTCTTGCATTGCAGTGAGCTCCTGTAGCCAATCTTCTGCTGGTGGCACATCTCCGGATTGGTCTACAGGAGGGTAGACCCTCGAGTGATGCCCATAGTTTGCAAAGAAAGGAGTCTCTTTGATGGATTCTTGTGTCGCATTATTGTAAGCAAACTTGGCCAAAGACAACAATGATGCCCAATTGTTTTGCTGATAGTTCACATAACACCGCATATACTATTCCAACATGGCGTTAACCCTTTCGGTCTGCCCGTCGGTCTGGGGGTGATGAGCCGTAGACATCCGTGCCTCAATCCCCAGCAACTTCTGAACAGCCCGCCAGAACTGGGAAGTGAATTGGCTGCCCCGATCTGTCACCAAACTCTGTGGAAGTCCATGCAACCGAAACACATGTTGCATAAACATATCAGCAGTCTCCTTGGCAGTAAGCACCCCTACACATGGTATTAAGTGACTCATCTTGGTAAGACAGTCCACTACAACCAAGATCGTGTTGAACCCCTTGGACTTTGGCAAGTCAGTGATGAAATCGGCTGAGATCATCTTCCATGGTGCTGATGGCGTTGGGAGCGGTTGGAGCAAACCGGCAGGCTTGCCCCCTTGCTTCTTGGCCCTCTGGCAGATGGGGCAAGTGCTGACATAAGCCTCAATGTCCTTCCGCACTTTTGGCCACCAGAAGTCCCGAAGCACCAACTGTAGTGTCTTGAACAGCCCAAAGTGTCCCGCGGCCCGGCTATCATGGCAAAGTTTGAGAATGTCCTCTCTCTCAGGTCCGGGGGAAACATACACACAGTCACGGCGGTACAGCAAGCCATTTTTTACCTGGAAAGGGAATTGCACCCCCTTGGATAGTTGCTCTTGCACCCAGGGGTCTCCCTTCTGCTGAGTTTGAATCCGGTCACTCAGAGTTCTCTTGTCCCCCGGGTCAGGGTTGACCACTGGGGGTGGCGCAGTGGCTTTGCCAGTGGCGGCAAAGTTCTCCGCTTTCAGCAGCCGAGTCTCGGAGAGCCCTTCCCCTCCTCTGACATACTCTGGCTTTCGAGACAGTGCATCAGCTTGTTTGGTCTGCTTGGGGGTCACATAGTGAATGCGGAAATTGAATCTCTCAAAGAACAGGGACCATCTCTGCTGTCTCTGGTTCAATTTGCGCTGAGTCTTCAAGTGCTCCAAGTTCCGGTGGTCTGTGTGAACTTCCACCTGAAATTGGGCCCCTTCAAGCAGATGTCACCAAACTTCAAAAGCTACCTTAATGGCTAGGAGCTCCTTCTCCCAGATGGTATAGTTCCTTTCCGGCGCCGTCAGTTGCAGGGAATAGTAAGCACAGGGCAATAAGTCTGTCCCCTGCGGCTGTAGCAGGATCGCTCCCACTGCTACATCCGATGCATCTGCTTGCACAATGAAAGGAGTGCGGGGGTTAGGATGCTGCAGAAGCGGCTGCGTGGTGAACAGCTGCTTCAACTTCCGGAACCCCGCGTCCGCCTCCGATGTCCACCGGAACGGCACCTTTCCTCGCAAACACTGTGTGATGGGGTCGGCCCACTTGGCAAAGTCCGGGATGAACTTCCTGTAGTAGTTGGCAAAGCCCAGGAATCTCTGAATGTCCTTTTTACTGGCAGGAGCTTTCCAGTCTGCCACAGCTTGAACCTTAGTGTCATCCATGGCGATGCCGGTTGGAGAGATGCGGTAGCCCAGGAAGTCCACCTCGCGTAGATCAAATGCGCATTTCTCCAACTTGGCATAGAGACCGTGGTCTCTCAGCCGCTGTAGCACCTCTTTCACATGGCGGTCGTGGGTCGCCTGGTCAGGCGAAAAGATCAACAGGTCATCCAAATACACTGCCAGATAACGATCTAACAGATCTCGAAAGATGTCATTCATGAAGTGTTGGAAGCAGGCGGGGGCATTGCACAACCCGAATCCCATAACTCTGTATTCAAAACTTCCCCATTTGGTCTGGAAAGCGGTCTTCCATTCGTCGCCCTGACGAATACGCACCAGATTGTAAGCACCCCTCAGGTCCAATTTGGTGAAGACTTTAGCTCCCCTCATCCGCTCCAACAACTCCGGGATCAATGGCAAGGGGTAGCGGTTTCGGATCGTGATCTTATTGAGCTCCTGATAGTCATTACACAGCCGCAGCTCCCCGGATTTCTTCTTGACGAACAAGATCGGCGCCCCGGCCAGGGACTGGGAAGGCCAAATGAACCCCTTTCGCAGATTCTCATCCAAAAACTCTCGGAGAGCCTTTTGCTCGGGCTCCGAGAGAGGGTAGAGTCTTCCACGTGGGATGGGAGCTCCGGGCTCAAGCTCAATGGCGCAATCATAGGGTCGGTGGGGAGGCAAGCGTTCCGCTTCCTTCTCATTGAAAACATCCCAAAAACCAGCATACTTTTTGGGCAAGGTAGCTGCTTGTTCCACCTCCTCGGCCTGGCATGCCCTAGCCGTCATGCAATGTCCCTGCCAATGTTCAGAAGAAAACTGCCACTGCCTTCTGGCCCAGGAGATCTGCGGATCGTGAAGAGTCAGCCAAACGATTCCCAAGATTACCGGGAAGTCTGACAACTTAGTCACAAGGAAAGAAATGTCCTCTTTGTGAGAGCTCGTCCACATCTTGGTAGGGGCAGTGTAGTGTCTCACTGCCCCGGCTTTTAGCTGCCTTCCGTCGATGGTTTGTACGCCCTTGGGCTCTTTTAGATCATGAAACTGTAGTCCGGCAGACTTAGCATAGTCTGCATCAATGAAGTTGTTGTTGGCCCCTGAGTCGATCATGGCTTGCACCATCATCGGCCCCTTCTCCTGTGACCACAGGGCGACCATCACTAAGAACAACTGTCCAGTCTGGGGTTCTGGGGGAAGGTTAGCGACTGCGACCGAGTTAGCGAACCCGTTTAAACTCGGCCGGCCCCTTCCCCCGCCGTCTGGATAGCTTCTTCGGCCTCTTGGGGCTCCTCGAAGGCGGCAGAGGCCAGAGGGGTCTTGCCGCGTGGCTTCTGGGGACATTCCTTGGAAAAATGCCCGGATCCTCCACAGTACCAGCATAAATTCAGCCGCTGGCGCCGTGCTTTCTCGGCGGCATCCACCTTTGGCCTCACATGCCCCAGCTGCATGGGCTCCGGTTCATCCAAGGGCTGAGGAGCAGGCGCAAAGGACCGGAACAGGGGATGGCTGGCCACCGTCTCCTTCCGACCGACCGACCGCTCTCCGGACCCCTTATCCCACCGTCTTCTGGTCTGCAGTCCGGCCTCCACACGAATGCTTAGGGTAATCGCCTCCTCCAGGTCGGCAGGCCGGGTGGCCCCTCTCAGGATCTCCTGCTGCATCTCTGGCGACAGGCCCTTCATGTACTGGTAGCGCAGTGCAGCAGGGTTCCATTCTACTTGAGCAGCCAACACTCTGAACCGGGAAATGTACTGGGACAAGGACATGTCTTTCATAGACAACCGATCCAGCTCCCTCTCCGCCAGCTCAGCATTCACCGGGTCTCCCCAAGTCGTCTTGATAGCATCTAAGAACGCTGCCACGGTAGCCACTTGGGGTGAGGCCGCCCTCAGCTGGGTCGTGGCCCAGGCTGCTGCGGTCCCTTCCAGCAGGTTGTACACAAAGCCCACCTTGGCTCTTTCGCTGGTGAATTCCGCGTCCCGAAGTTCCAGGTACATTTCACATTGTCCAATGAACACATTGACCTGGGCCGGGTTGCCGCCAAACCGGCACGGAACGGTCAGGGAGGGATGTCGGCCTGCCCTGGCCCGCAGATCCACCACCTCCTGCTGTAATTCTTGAATCTGAGCGGCGGTTAGCTGAGCCATCTCGCCGACTCGTCTCCGCCGGCGCCTTCCGCGTCCCGTGGTGTGAAAAAGGGGTTCGTGGAGTTACTCGGCCAACTGTCACGATGCAGGGTCTCGGCCCGGCCCCTTAATCACACACACAGAGACAGTAATCAGTTAACTATTTATTGAATAATAAAAGACAGGTGAAAAGAATTATTGTCCAAAAAATAACAAAGTTGCAATCAAAAAAGGCAAAGTGTTCTTAGGTAAATCCAAAGACAAAAGCTTGGCAAATGCTCCGCAAAACAATGCGGATCAAAAACAGACTTGGTCCGTGGCAAGGCAAACAAGGCAAAGTTCATGAAATCAAGCCCAAGAAACTTCTTGGCACAGCACGAGCCTCAGACCTGGCTCCGTGAATCTTCACTCGCTTCACTCCCTTCAGATCAGAAGTGGCCGAGTAACTGAGGATCCGTTCCTACGGATCCTATACTTAATTCCCCTGGTGAGACCCTTGCCGCTCTAGCCTGCGGCGCCAATCTGTGCTTCGGGACCTAGCGCTCCTCTGGCGCTCTAGGCTTCAGTGCCATTCCCTCCTGCTAGACTCGATGCTCCGTCTCCTATCAAAGCTCCATCCTTGCCTCCCAGCACCTGGGTCGCTATCTTCATGAGAGCCAAACTCCCTTTCAGCTTCCATGGGCTCATCCTCCGCTGTTTCTCTGACCCTTTCCTGCAACCCGTAACCACCTGGTTTCTCATACTGATTATCGGAGTCAGCACTTTCAGTGTCAGCCTGACTTTCCCAGCTATCATAGCCATCAGGCCAACCATCGTCCCAGGCCAAGCTCTCTGTGGGAGATGAAGGCCCAGCTAACTCATCTTCCCCTTCCTCCATGTCCTCATCAGCTACAGCTGGCCCTAATGCAAGCGGGACCCCCGGGGCCGCCCCCTGCCCCCCAGGCACAAAAGGGAACTGAGTTGCTACAGGGCAGGAGGGGGCACAGGAGGCATGCTCTAACATCCAGTACAAATGGGTCCTGTGAAACAAAGACAAGTACCAAAAACAAACCAGGATCCCCTAAACATAGCAAAGCTTACAAAAGGCTAGAGTACAAATGCAAGAGTCTTCAAAAAGATCAAGTAAGGAAAAAAGTCTCCACATCCACAGTAAAACTAGCAAAGTTGAACTCTCAAACGCCCCTTAAGCACAAACTTGTGGATAAGAAGAGAGCTCAAGGCACTACTGCAAAGTCCCTAAAAGATAAGAAAGATAAAATTAATCATAAACCTGAACCCGAAAATGATATGCTATTAAATCAGACCAAGCCAAGAACAGATCTTGATGTCCTAGAAGCCAATCAAGCAATACCCCTCTTGTGTGACCCTGTGGAACTAATAGACCCACAAGTTACACAGGACCCCTGGGAAATCATCTTTGTTAAGAGAAAGGAAAACAAAGTCAACAATGAAAAGCAATGGGCAAAGCACTTTGAAGTTTTAGATGTGGGGTATTGGGAAATGGTATTGATTCCAAACAAACTGATGATCAGTAACTATCCTAAGCCCCAGAGTCTCCTCTCACCCGCAGAAAGGTCCCCTCCTAAGAGTGTTAGAAACTGTGGAGTGCAATGTCATTAGTCCAGCTGAAATAACCCAGATAGAATACCTCTTTTATAATTACATGCATGGGCAGTCATAACATTCATAAATAAGCAAGTAACTAACAAACTGTATTATCTCAAGGAGAAACTTAAGGAGTTTGGGATGTCTGTCCCCCAATACTTCATTAACAGCTCCTCCCCAATACCAGTATTCAAACAGGAACCCAAACAACTCTTCATGACCAGCCAAATCCACTGCAAATAAGCCAATCTCAGAGACACTCCTAAACCATTAAATCTTCTCCCTTCAGCAGAGCAGCTGGAATCAGAGCTCATAAGTGAAACATCGTTTAGTGAGCTTAACATAGGCAAGGAAGGTGCCCTGCTGGTAACATTCGAATGCCTCCCACAACTAAGTCAAAGGGGAATAATAGACAGACTGACTCTGCTACGGACAGAGCTTCTTAGTAGGACTACTACAGGGGTTAAAATTCAACTTGAGCCGGGGTTATAGGGAACCAAGTGGAGAGGGATGAACCTTACGGGAGGGCTACAGGTGGGCAACAAACATAACCACTGAGCTACCCTAAAAGTGAATACTGACTATTTAGGAATGAAGTAAAAAATGAAACACCTCCCACTCAGCCCACTATTCTGCAAACTCGATCAGCCCCAAAAGAGAAAACCTTGCAAACAAAATAATCTAACCTCAATTGTCTATCCTGGAATATAGCAGGGTGGCAGACCAGAAGTAAAGAGGAAGAGGTTGGTAAATTTTGGAGGAATTTTGATATGATTTCGCTACAAGAGACATGGAATATAGGACCTCTAGACTTTAATGGATTCATTATAATTGAATCCCCGGCTAAATTGGAGAAAGGTAGAGGGCAACTGAAAGCAAGCCTGGCCATTCCGCTGTCTACATCTCTTAGGGCTAAAATCAAACCAGTCAAAAATCAAAATATGGACCTACACAGATACTCCTGGTTAATATATATATTCCTCCCAACTGCAAAAGGGCAGGGTTAATCCGTACTTGGGAAGAACTGGAAGTTTATATAGTAATGTTAGAATCACACTTTCCAAAATTTAACTTAATTGTGACAGGAGATTTTAATGCTCACCTGGGTCTGGATAATCCAACCTTATTAGCCTCTAAATTATGGCATCTGGAAGATATGGATGACCACTTAAATAAGTTTGATAGGAAATCTAAGGATAACAAAATCAACTTCGCAGGAACATGCTTAGCACAGATGACAACAAGACTAGCCTTGAACATGATAAATGGTGCCCCTAAATTTGAGAATTGTGCAGAATTTACCTATATATCAGGAAGCAGAAGCAGTGTGATAGATTATGTGCTAGTAGCAAATCACACTTATAAATATATAGAGAACTTCACCACAGTATCCAGAACGGAAAGTGACCAATTCCCAATCTCTTACACAGTAACACTTCCTAATGTGGAATGCTTAAGCCTGCAACACTATCTAGACAAATTCACTCTAGACATAAGACAAAACAGACTTAAATGGGGCACAAAAAATGAAACAAACCCCCAGCAACTTCAGACCCCATGCTATTGGAAGAGTTGGGAAAAATCAGAAACAGAAAATAGCAGAAACAGAAAATGCGGAGGAAGCAGTATCAAACTGCACACAACTCACGGATGAATTAATTGACTCAGGGAAACATTTATAAGGCAAATTTAGGATCCTAAACCAATGAGAGGGGGCCACAGACACACAGAAAGAATGTTCAAAGCTAAGGAAGAAGCTAAATCAAATAAACCACTCTTATAGAACGGAAAACTCCTGGACTCTCCCCAAAATGTACTATACTATCAAAAAACTATACAAAGCCATGTTCGTGAGAAACAAGAGGGAGAAAATAAATAGAAGATGGAATGCCCTAGTTGATGCTTCCCTAAATAACAACTCCAAGCAATTCTGAGCTCTGGTCACAGGAATGCTTGGATCTGGGAAAATATCTCCCAAATGCCATATACCAGCGCAGTTGTGGGAAACATACTTCACTTCACTATATGGATCAAATGAAGAAACTGTCAGAAGGGAGGGGAAAGAAAATACTGTCATCTCCATTGGTATCATAGACACATCACAATGCCCCTGGTGACCAGTAAGGAGATAAAAAGTCAGATCTCATCACTTAAAAATGGTAAAGCCCCAGGGCCAGATCTAATAGCCCCCGAATTTCTAAAAAACAAAACAAAACATCTCATGGTGGATGGCCTTCCTGGCCCCTCTCTTCACATACATCAACTGCACGGCCGTAATTCCCGCCTTGTGGTCAAAATCTTCTCTAATCCCAATATTTTAGAAAGGGGACAAAAATGATCCAGCAAATTATTGCCCTATCAACAAACTTTATGCTCACCATTTACTGTATATAGCAGGCTCCTAGTCTGGCTAGACTCAGAAAAAGTAATAGGTGAGGAACAGGCATTCTTTAGAAAAGGGAGGTCTACCATAGACCACTGAATCGTGTTAAGCCACTTAGCACAAAAATACCAATTTAAAAAACCCTACAAAAATGGCTGTACAAAATGCTCTATCCAGTAGTAAAGCAATAATTTGCTTTTTCTACATTAAAGGTGGCCAGTATATCCCAGTTGGAACAAAGGTCTTTCAAGCAAAGGTAACAGCCCAATTATTATACACAATTCCGGTATGGATTACAGGCTTCACATCTAAAGTAGAACAAGTTCAATCAGGGTTTCTCAGAAAACTGTTTGCTGTCCCCAATTGTGTTCTTTCTGCTGTTTTAAGATTGGAATCAGGAACAGCCTCACTCGAATCACTAGCTTGGAGAAGGGCCTTGGGATATTAGATGGAGAAGGTGTACAAAGGGCCTGAAGCGGGATATACATATTTGATTTTAAAAGACCTCTTTAAATCACACCGAATCAAAGCGTTAAATCAGAAACTTAGGCTGATGGGTCTCTCAAAGAACATATTGAGTGGTTTTGAGCATAAAAAGACAATGCAGATCTTAGTGGAATGAATCAGTGACATAGACAAACAGGTCTCACTGACTCTGGTGTGCTCCACATACTCTCCATTGAGTTTAGGCCTAACATTTAATTATCTGGGAGGTTCCAAATATTTAGAAAATTTAAATATCCCAAAATTTCGCCTTACCTTCAGTTGGGCCAGATTTAATGCCCTTGAATCAGCCATACTAGAGGGTAGATACAAAGGGACTGATTACGAACACAGAGTCTGCCTTGTGGGGAGGGTAAAATCAAAACTGTAATACATGTACTTTTTATTTGCACAATTTACAAGGATGAGAGATTAAGGTTAATATCCCCTCTACTCACCAAGTGTCCAGGAAGAACCCTAAATTGGCACTGCACTTATTTGCTGTCTGATCTTGACAAAAGGGTAATGGAACAGGTGGCCAAATTTCTCTTTGCAGCGGCAAAAAGCCCCAAGTGCTTAATGAATGACCTGTAAATGCTAAGTGTGTAACAAAGAGTACTCAGGAGACTTATTTCGCTCCCCAGCGAAATAAGATCAACTTCTTCCCTCCATTCCTTTAGAAAAAAGCTAAAGACATGGCTGTGGGACCGGGCGTTTGGTTGATGTGGAGCAGCGGACGGACAATCTGAGTAGGATAGGGTTGGGTTGGTGGACTGTAGATTGGCTGACAGCCTACGAATATGGAACAGAGATTGTGGGGGATTTGATATGTGACTGCTTTTAATCTGCTTTGTTGTATTTTTTTGATATGTTGTTCTGTTCTTGTATGCGGCATTGAATTGTTGCCTTCTGTGGGCTACCCTGAGTCCTCCTTCGGGGGCAGAGAAGGGCGGGTTAGAAATGAAATAAATAAATAAACTATTTATTGGCAACCAGTTCCTGCTTTAGAATATAAAGACAGTCATTCAACTGATAGCGAAGGGTGATACTTGTTTCCATGAATCATAAGCCAATGTGATGTTATTAATTACTTAAATGTTGTATTCCATTATTCCATTATTGTACTTTCACTTGACTTAGCCGATGGTTTGTTGACTGAAATAAAGGCTACCTACTGATTGACTGACTGTAACATGATCAAAAGTATCCCTTAAATATGTTTAACACTTTGGGGGTGGTCTGTTACTGTCATACCCCATAGAGGCTTTTACTGTTTTCTTTATTGAGCCTCAATTGTTCCTTTATTTATAATGGGTTCAGTTCCTTTTAGTACAGTTTCCTGTGGAAGGGAACCTTAGTTAGACCCTGTCCCTTTAAGAACCCACCCCCAGAGGTGAAGATTGCAGTCCTTCTTCACAGCTAGACAGTTTAAGGGTGCTGAGGAGCTTAGAGGCTGCAAATTCCACATTTAAGGTTGAGGTCAAAAATTGAAGAAACTCAGTTAAAGAAGTCAAAAGTTTAAGAAGCCAAAGGTTAAAGAAATTAAGTTTTAGACTTGAAGAAACAAGTTCAAAGTACTGAGGAAGCAAATCTGCAGATTAAAGGAAAAGAGACATAACAGGAAATATTAACAGAAGTCAAAGCCAGTCAAAGGATGCAGAAAAGTATCTAGAAAAAGGAAGAAATCAAAAGAAACCCAGTTCATTTCTTGTCTTCTATCTATTCCTTCAAGTAATTGACCCTGGAAGAAGTTAGGGTACTGATCTTCAATACAATTAATTTACTTTTTTGTTTACTGTTACACCTTATGTTGTTAGTTTCCAACTCAATTGTTGCCAAGAATAGGGCTCCTAAGAGAGTTAGCTTCGAAGAAAGAACAGTTCCAGTGTGGTCTGAACTCTAAGGAGGTTTACTGCCTCAGTGACGTGGACTTCAAGAGTCATTACTGACTCTACAGAATTAGAGTTTTTGTTAACAATGTAGTCTGTGATCAGGAACTTTGCATTTCAACCACATCTTGAGAATTGCAAATTAGCCATCTATACTTTATGATCAAGAACATGCAGAATTAGTTCTGTTATTATTTATTGTCAAATTGACTTCTATTTATGGCAACCCTATAAATAAAAAGCTTCCAATCCCCCCACTCCCATTACCACCTGTCCTGCTCATACCTTGCAATTTCAAGGTCATGGTTTCCTGGATTGCATTGCTCCATCTGTAATGCGGGACAGGCAACCCTCCTATTTTAACCCACCCTATCTCCCCAGGTGGAGATAAGCATATCTGATAAACGAAGACTTTCATTCTTAACTGAGTTTCTACTCAAAGATAGCAACCAGTATCTTCAGCAATTTTCCTTCCCCATGGTTTAAAAGTCGTATAAAACAATGCAGTTTGCAGAAGCCTATTAGCAACTCAGAAAAAAATCATGTGTTGTTTTGCTTGAAAACTAGTGTTTTTTGCACAGGGGATAGCATTTTCTGTGTAGCAAATATTATTCCACCACAGCAATATTGATTTTTGTGCAGAAAGTGTTGACTTTCTGTGCAAGTCAATCTTGTGTGAATTTTATGCAGAATAACGCACACACAAACAGCATTTCACCATTTTTACCACAAAAAGATTTTCTGAGGGATTAATATTTCTCCATTAAAATAATATTTTCCATTCTGACAATAGTTTTCTGCACAGAAAATGATGTTTTCTACACAAAACATCCACATGTACATTTTGTGGAGAATAAATTCTGGACTGTGAAGATTCTCATCTCTAGGGCACTTCACATCAAGGTTTCTTAATATTCAGAAAACATGTTTTCATCCATTTTATAAATATTTTTACTATTTTTCCGACCTTTACTGGGAAGTTAAAGTGTGACAGCACTAGATAAGCAATGGTTGGCATCAACAATATATAGGGACATAGAGAAGAATCTGCAGACCCTTCACCCTCAACAGCACTCTGATGATTATCTGGATGAATTTTGTTTATGTGCTGTAATGTGCTATTTCAAGAGATTCAGCAGATCCCAGGGACTTGCAATGAATTACTTGAGAGGATAAAACTTATTTTATCATAGGGAATTTGGAACACTAGGATAAGGTGAAGCCACAGCTACTCAGATGTATCAGCCTTGGATACAATGGTGTGTATGTGACTTGTTTGATATGTTCCATTATTTTGCTCCCTGCGACTTCGATGGGGACATTCTGAATCAAGAGTTCAAAATCCAGTTGGTTGGGTTACAATGATTTTGCTCTAAAGATAAATTCTATTACAATACATCTCTGGAAGAGCATAGTAACTAAAGATGGCAACTCTAAAGACCCTTTAAACTTCACCTGCATAACTTTCCTTCTTTCTCTGTTTCTCTCCTGCATTTCATGGTGGGAAGACTTTGCCTTACAGCAGGAAATAGCTCAGATAGCTTTTGGTTCCTTCCAGTTTAGTGATGTTTTGAATAAAAGTAAAGTAACAGGGCTTCACATTCTACAGCAACCAGACGTAGGAAAGATAATTGGTAGAATTTCTCCTATAAGACATTTTGAGCAAATGTATATGGCTACAAGTGCATGAGAAAAAATCTCTCTTAACATAAAATATGTGGGAACTTACACTAGGGAAGAGAAGTTGAGCGTCCCATATGCAGCAACTGACTTGCTTTTTCTGATTCTGGATGTCTGTGAGGGTGCCCCAGTGAGCCCCCCCCCCCCAAGTCACTGCAATTTTTCCAGGAGATTTTTGAGCATCAGATTACTAAATGATATTGAGACTATTGCAAGATGCTGTTGTTTTGCTTCCTCATTTTCTCAGACTCTCCAACCCATCCCTATAGTCAAAACGGTAAAAAATAAAGCCCAAAGTGATATGTTGTCACATGTAGCTTCAATGTAGCAATTTGTTGCTTATCCGTTCAGTCGCTTCCAACTCTTTGTGACATCATGGACCAGCCCACACCGGAGCTCCCTGTCAGCTGTGGCCACCCCCCAGCCCCTTCAAAATCAAACCACTCATTTCAAGGATACCATTCATCCATCTTGCCCTTCATCTGCCCCCTCTCCCTTTCATTTCCCCCAACATTATTGTCTTTTCCAGCATAGCAATACAGGGCAATAAATTGACTTCCACCCCATGGCAGTTGCTCATCCCATTCTCATCCAGAATCCCTTGCTCAGTTAGGACCAAAATTCCATGCAGTCCAGAAGTGACTGTTCAATGGATGCTTTTGAAGCTTCTGCCAAATTTCAGGTACCATGTATTTTGATCTACAGGAGACTTGGCAAAAGTCTTCTCTGAAGCAAGATTCATGGTCTTTGGAGCAGAGTACATTAAGTTTTTTTAAAAAAACTAAGAAAACATTCAGCACAGGATCCATGTGACCCTCACTCTCAATTTGTGCAACAGTATTTTTGAATCCCAAGTAGATGTTATACCAGGTTTTGAACAGTCAAACCAGAATTAATTGCCTAGGGGCTACCACAGCTGCAATAGAAAGATATCATGTTACCTTGTCACATCTCTTGTTTTCAGTGAGCAAGGAGCCTTTCAGAGCTGGCTTGCAAAAATCAAGTATTCCAGACCTGCTCAATAAATACATATTGTGCTTCAGATTGTCACTTTAGGGCTCAACGTGATACATAATGAAGGCTACATTATAGATCCATGTTTGGCAGGTTAACATAATGACCATGCAACTCAATAAAATAAACAAGTATATTTTGTGTCTGTGCCATCTTTTTTGGGGGGGGGGGGGAGTACAGGAGTCGAGATTTGATTTTTATTTCCATTGAATGTTTTCTGTGTATCTTTTAGGACAGAAAGATCAATTGAATAGCAAAGAGGGAAAATAAATATTATGCATATCTTGGCTCCCCCCCCCCCCCCCCGGCCCTCATTTATAAAGCCAATACTATTTCATCTACTTATTAAATGTGAGGCTGCCAACAAGTTATCAAATCTACTGAAACTGATACAACTCTATCAGACATCCATATCACTAGCACAATGAATTTGCTCTGAGTTCTGTATGCATTTTTAAGTAGCTACCTGAGGTGCACAATCCTATCTACCCAAATATTTACAACACCTTGAATCACTTTTTTAAAATTCGGGTTAATAGTGAATGTACTACTCTGCTGACATGGGAGTTAATAACAACCACACTGATTAGTAAACCTACAGCATGACCATGTGGGTAGACTATGCAGAAGCAGGTCTAGATAGAAGCAGAAGAAAGGAGACATTGGATCTGATATATCCTTCTTGGTAGTTGCATCTTCACTTTTTACATATGCCAGGACATTCAAGTGCCACCTCGGAGTTGGTTGAGGTAGGCAGGATTTCCCTGGGTACTGGTTGTGGGGGTCGGGGGAGCAGGTCAGGGTTTTGCCCTCCCTTCTGCTCGAGATCCCCGTGTACAACTGGTGGGCCACTGTGTGATACAGAATGCTGGACTAGATGGGCTGAGGTCCGATTCAGCATGGCTCTTCTTATGTTCTTATGTTCTTATGCCTCTTTGGAGAAGCAATACTCTAGACCAGTGTTTCTCAACCTTCATAATGCAGGTTCCTTATATCTGTACCCTTAATACAGTTCCTTATGTTGTGGTGACCCCCAACCATAAAATTATTTTAGTTTCTACTTCATAACTGTCATTTTGCTACTGTTATGAATCATAATGTAAATATCTGATATGTGGGATGTATTTTCATTCACGGGACCAAATTTGGCACAAATACCCATACACCCAAATTTGAATTCTGGTGGGGTTTTTTTTGGGGGGGGGCTGATTTTGTCATTTGGGGGTTCTAGGTTCTGGGATTTATAGTTAACCTACAAGCAGAGAGCATTCTGAACTCTACCAACAATGGAATTGAACCAAACTTAGCACACAGGACTCCCATGACCAACAGAAAACACTAGAAGGATTTGGTGGGCATTGACCTTGAGTTTTGGAATTGTAGTTCACCTACATCCAGAGAGAACTGTGTACTCAAACAATGATAGATCTGGACCAAACTTGGCACAAATCCTCAATGTGACGAATTGTGAACACTAATAGAGTTTGAGGAAAATAGACTTTGACATTTAGGAGTTGCAGTTGCTTGAATTTATAGTTCAACTACAGTCAAAGAGGATTCTGAGCCCCACCAATGATAGAATTAGGCCAAACTTCTCACACAGAACCCACATGACCAACAGAAAATACTGTGTTTTCTGATGGTCTTTGGCAACCCTTCTGACACCCCCCCCCCCCCTCTTGACCCGCCAGGTTGAGAAATGCTGCTCTCAAATCTTTTCAGCCGTGGAACCCCTTTACTCTTGGAGCCCCAAGAAATGTGTGTGTGTGTGTGTGTGTGTGTGTGTGTGTATATATATATATTCAGACAGGGCAAACTTTTTGACACATTGCATTTTAAAATTTGACAGATGAGCCAGGCCAATGGTAGATTAATTTTTTAAAAAATGAACAAATTTCTATGCACACTGCACATATCTTGTTTGTAGTGTCAAAAAATAAGCAAGAAGGAAAGAACATTTTAATATTTTAAATGAAGAACAACTTTAACCAAAATAAACTTAACAGTATTTCAGTAGGAGGGCCTAAGGCCGTCTAGTCAAACCCCCTTCTGCCATGCAGGAAAAGCACAATCAAAGCACCCCCAACAATAACAATCATAGTAATAGGAGCAACCCCAGTAGCCACCCTGTCCAACACTTTTCTGCCATGCAGAAAAAGCACAATCAAAGCGCCCCCACCAAATGGCCACCTAGCCCTTGCAGACGTAATAATAATAATAATAACCACCTGCCAGCAGCAAAAGGCCACCTTACTGGGATCTGCATGCATTATTCGCCAATACATCACACAGTCCTAGACATGTGGGAAGTGTCCAACGTGTGATCCAATACAACAGCCAGCAGAGTGATCTTGTTTGCTGTGGACTTGTTTGCAGTAGGAGGGAAATAGGGTTTTGGAAGCAAGCAAGACGACGGGGAAAGGACCTGGGCAATGAAGGATTCAGAGAGAAAGGCTTTTGGCAGTGAGAGATGTGAGATAAAAAGTTTTTGGTGGTGAGGGAGATGGGGAAAAGGCTTTTGGTGGCAAAGGAGGTGAGAAGACAAGGATTTTGGCAGTGAGGGATGAGGGGGTGAAATTCATTTTGGTGGCAATGGAGGCTTTTCCCAGTGATGGGCCGGTGGGGGGAAGCTTTGGGTGGCAAGGGAGGCAAAGTAAAAAGTCTTTGGGCAGCATGGGAGGCGGGGGGAGCTTTGGGTGGTGAGGGAGGTGGGGGGGAGGAGAAGAAGGAAGGAGAACAAGCTTGGAGAGGGAGGAGGGGGAGGAAAGTGCAGAGCCCATCAGTATGCTTTGTGAAGCCCCAAGGGCTCAGTGGAGCACACTTTAAGAACCACTGCTCTAGACCAGCACTGGCATCAATCACACAATTGGTGTCTACAAGGCATGGTGGCAGGGTGGAATCTTCATTGTTCAGGCAGGCCAAAACTGATTCAACCCCACTGGACTGTCCCTTTACATTTCCCATCACTGCTGCCACTGCCAAACAACAACACAACTCTGAAGAGGTCAGGTGCATTTGCTGACAGTGGGCAACAAGGAGATGGCTCAAACCCATTGTAGCAGCAGACAGCATGGGTCTACTTCGTCCCCTTTTCCAGTCCATCTCCTTGTAAGGACAGTGAAAAGGGGATGGCAGTGACAGCCCATGTGGACAACAAACTAGTTCACATTGGGGCCAGTCATACTATCCACACTTTAACCGAAGTACAGGCTTGCTCCATAGTTCCAGGAAAACTCCAGATTATTCCATGACATTCTTTAATATGGGGCTAAACTAGGACCAGAAATTACTGAAAATCGTTTTGACATCCAGAAGGGATTTCTGGTACACTTTAGGTTTTATGGGTAGTATAACAAGCCTCTAGTGTGTGGAACCCACCAGGGAGACCAAAACAGGATTTTCTGTTCTTCTGTTTGAAAGTGAAAAAATTATATTCTGACAGGCATGCAGGAACTCACTGCAAGTGCTTTAAAGTGATGCTTTATTTACACTTTCTGACTTTTAATTAAACAATTCTTTGGAGAGTTTAATTGTATTTTAACAATTACCATTTTGTGTGTCATTGTCAGTGCTTTTTTGTTGTTGTTTGTAAACTGTCTCTCATCCTAGTTTTGGAGGGGGAGGCATGATGTAAAGGAATGAATAATGATAATGAACTAAATAGTACTGCACTTGAAGAATGCTGCCAAAGTCTGTAACTCATGAGGACGTGACTGCAGCACTAGTAATCCCATCTTTTTTTAACTCATGTGATTAAAAGCACATAAAATTGCTCTCCCACAAAATGTAAAATGATGACAACCCAAGTCAAGAACAACAGACTTAGGAGGATTTGTGTCTAATTATTCAAAAGAACAATCTCATGTTCTCTCAATTCACTTCCACTTTTAATTAAGCTTTGGTACTTCTGATCTGAAGAAAGAAACTTATTGTGTGTGTGTGTGTACTTCTGATTTATTTTTAATGAGACATGGGTCATGAATCTCACATTTTGTTTTTTTTCCTTCAAAATTACTGTGAAATGTAAGAAGTGCAAAAATATCTTTTTTTCTGCCTGTCAAGCCAGTCAATCATGGAGGGAGGGGATTTGTCTTGATACAAAAGTTGGCTAACAAACTTGTTGATTTGATAAATCAATGTACATGCTGGAAACTGTCAAAAATCTGACAATATGGTGTTTGCCTTACAGTGGAACATCCTGACAAAATGGCTAATGATCAAGGTAAGATGCTCTTTTTTTCTTTTAGAACCAATGCTAAGTAATAGAGGTGATGTCATTTCCCCCGTTTTGCGTTCCACTCTTCACCTGGATGGCGCACCTGACATGGCATATACTGGCATGATAATTAAACTCGTTAATAAAGCTCTGCTTGGTTGAGGATGCTGTTTTGATGAGCAAGATGTAAATTTTCTTGTGAGGAAATTGTTTTGTCTCTTTTCTGTCGGACCAATTAAAGTGTCAGGTGCCTTTGTACGAAATACATCCCTCCCCTCTCCACTTCTGAATAATTCACATTAAGTCTAATTAAGCTTGGCATCATTTCCAAGATGCGCTTCCACCATTTTCATGTGTTATAGGTTAAGGTTCTGCAGCCTCATGGTAAAAACCATCTTTTAAAATAAAATAAAATAAAATAAAGACCATAAATCACATTTTTCCTCAAATACAGCATGTCCACAATAAGAAAGGCAAACTTTAGTCAACTTGTCAAGAGAGTATGATTAGTAGCATTTTGCTCTTTCTTTTATAAAGTCCTAGTTTGATTGTTTTACTTTATTTTACAAGCTGACTGATTTTGTTTGTTTGTTATATATTAAAGACATTAGTTCACGATGAGTGGACAGCATCTAGCTCTCAAGATGTTGAACTACAGCTTCCATCGCCCCTATTCTGATGACTGATGGTAATTATAGTGCAGCATTTGAAAGGCCATAATTTGCCCTTTTCTGATATTAGTAAGCTGTGTTGAGAAAAACTGCTCACTGTCATTAGGATTCCAAAAGAAAATATCTGTCTCTTTAGGCCAGTGATTTCCAGCAATAATGCTCCTAGTTATCTATGGAGGAAATGCTCCACAGCAATTTAATTGGGGGGGGGGCTGTTGTTTCAGATAAATATGCCACTATTTAGTGCGACTCGGGTTTATCACATTGGCAACACCCATTAAAAAGCAGACGTCACTCAAAGATAAATAAATTATAAAATAAATTCTGAGTATTTTGCAGTTTGTCGTTATCAAAATTGCAATATTTCTCCAGCAATTGCAAAGAATAAGAGAAATCGACTGTGTTGCATTGAAGATACATGTGGATGGCTTAGATGAGCAACTAACTGCATAATGCTACTAACTACATAATATACAATGAAAGAGAGATTATGCTTTACCATTTTCTTCCCTCCTTGTACTTGTCCTGCATTTGGGCTTATTGTAGAGTTGGAGAACGTAGGGTTCTCCATAAATGTTTAAACTGTCCCTCTCACCAGTCTTAACTACCAAAGCTAATGGTGAAGACTGTTGGGAATTGCAGTCGCAACAAAATCTGGAGGGTCACACATACATTCATAGAAAAACAGAGGGCCATGGGGTAGACGCTTCCTCGTTAAAAACTTCACTCTCTTGACCACACTCATATATTATTGGGCTGCTTTTCATCTGTGAAACTTTGAATTATATGTTACAATACTATATAATTCCTGACATTGAGTAAAATGAGAAACTCAAGACAAGTTGTTAATGACATCCTCCTGGACATCTATAATGAGCTAAGGCTACTGATATATCTCTATTTTTGCTAGGTAGTTGTTCTGGATAATAAGCTATTATATTCAAATTTTGTCTGGAACTGTAAATAGACAAACCAAACAGTCTTCCCTGTTTGATCTTAATAGGCATTCTGGAACATAAAATACATCCAATTTTCCTTACATAACAATTCCACATAAACACAAAAAGAATGAAATGCCATTTCCTCTATGATTTGGGTGAAAGCATGGCTAATTTTTCTGCCTATACTGTATCTGCATAATAAACTAGATTTGAGAAGTGAAATGTTAGAAGAAAAACAACAATGCACTTGAGAAACAAAGATGAACTTTTGAAGCAATTATTGTTGCTTTTCAATGCATTGATGCATGCTGTTTTAGTTCTGCTCAGATTTCAAGGGACATGATTTCAAGGTTGTTGAGCTTTTAAAAAAATAATCATAATACAACACCTGAAAATAAATGCCATCAGCAACAGAAGGAATGCTTATAGTCTAGGTCTAGACTATCTGTCAGTATACAAACCTACCAAAGTCCTGACATTAGAGGGGAGAGTTTTCTCTCTTCCCCACCAACATGAGAAGCCTGTCTGGTGAGAACACGCAACAGAGCCTTCTTGATGGTTGCTCCCAGACTAAGCAATCCCTTTCCCCTTTGCTTCCTCCAACGGGGAAATAGTTTTACACAGATTCAGCATTACTTATCTGGAATTCTGAATTCCAAAAGACTAATAAATCCAAAATTGTCCATGTGGGTGTCTGAGATAAGTGACATTTTTGCTTTCTGTTGGTTCAGTGTGCACAAATCATCATTTCATGCGTAAAAATATTTTAAAAAATATTGTATAGAATTACCTTCAGTCTATGTGTGTAAAGTGCCCATGAAATGTAAACAAATTTGTATTTTGACTTGTGACTCATCTTCAAGGACTCCCAGTGTTTATTTAGATTGATTGGCTGCAGATAACATGCTGTTTATATTGTATTTTAAACTGTATTGCGCTCTATCTATCTATCTATCTATCTATATAAGGATTTATCAAACTGTGTTTGATTGTTTTGATCACTGAGGTCTCAACTTAATTTGTGTTTCAGCTTACTTTGTGTTTTGTGGCTAACCTGCCAGTAGAAAGACTGCATATAAATTGTATTAAATTAAATTAACCAAAGTAGGGGGCTCCCCATTGCATCCATGGCTTCATTGCCCCTAGGACTGTTTCAGCTACTGATTTGGAAAATGATGCCTGTAACTGAGTCAACAGATATGATAAATGGGAAGGAGAGAGGCTAATTTTGTAGGCTCTTATAAACCCACTGAAGGAAGGATGTTTCTCACTTCAGGAATGGAGGAAGTGGGATCTTGATTTGTGAGAAATCATCTTCCTTGGTAAGGATAGAAATAATAGTCCCAAATATTTGAACAATGAAAAAAGGATTTCCCAAATGTCAAGGAGGAGAAATAAGTGAAAAGTCACCAGATGATGAAAATTTTCATAGTTCAACATTTATTTAGAGTGAAAATGAACATGCAGATGTTTTGGACAGAAAATATCATTTTGTGTGCAGGAATGTTGTTGTTGTTTTCTCTATTCAAGCTTTCTTCCAGTTCAAAACCCAAAGCATTTTACAACAAATTAAAAATTTAATCGCTAAAAATTCACAAGATAGAAATGTTAAAATGAAATTTAACAATCAAACAAAGCCAGAGTGATATATATATATATATATATATATATATATATATATATATACAGAGAGAGAGAGAGAGAGAGAGAGAGAGAGAGAGAGAGAGAACATTTGTGACTGCACACATATACACGCACCAGCATATCAATTGTTGGTGGTTTTATGCTGAAAAAAATTTGTGCAGGAAGCAATTTTTTTGTGCAGAAAATCTTTATTGTTATATGGAATAAGCCATAACCTGAATATCTCTTGCAGGTTTCAGAGACTTTATTGCAGTATGGAAAAATTATTTGTTCTTTCTAGAGAGATATTCACATTTGAATTTTTTTCCCTATACCGTTCAAGAGCTAAATGAGGATACTTCCCGCATGCTTAGCATTTTTTGCTCCCTCTTTCTCTGCAGTTAATAACTTAAGTGCTCATTGGCTGTACCTTCCATGTTTCACTACAGTCATTCTCGCATTTCTAATAAAATTGCCCTTTCTTTCTTCCATCATGTTGAGATAGGATTAAAATTGATGGAGCATGATTTGACATATGTACAAATTGTGTCCTTCTTTCCTGCTGGCTACTTTTTCTGATAGTCTCAGCAAAAGAAAAAAGAACATCAATGGAATATTCTGTCCACAGCTTGGGCTGGTCTCTGTTCCTTGGCTCCTCTGCACAAAAAGATAAAATGTGTGTGCATGTGTGTAAAACATGCATGCTAAACTCTGTTACTTCTTCACCAAAGAAGAATTCAAATGAATAACCAACTCCTTTAGGGAAAATAACCAACTCTACGTTGGCCTTCCCTTGGCGACAGTTCGGAAACTCAAGCTAGTGCAGAATGCCGCTGCTCGCTTGCTGACGGGAACGTCGGTAAGGGAGCACATCACGCCCATCCTCCGGCAGCTGCACTGGCTGCCTATTGAGTACCGAATTGCCTTCAAGGTGTTGGTGTTAACCTTTAAGGCTCTACACGGCCTAGGGCCTGCGTACCTGAGGGACCGCCTTGCCCCATACATTCCCCCGAGATCACTACGTTCTGAGGAGTCGAATTTGCTCCTGATTCCATCGGTCCGCGCCTGTCACCTGTCTGCTACCAGGCAAAGGGCTTTCTCTGTGGCGGCTCCGGTACTCTGGAACTCTCTCCCGGACGACGTCCGAGCTGTCACAGAGCTCATCCCGTTCCGCAGGGCTTGTAAGACCGCCCTGTTCAGACTGGCCTTCGGCTAGGCGAGTAAGCCGAATGTACTCATCTTCCTAATCAGCACCCTGGTTCAGGGAATGCCATGGCATGTACATAATTTTAATCTCGGGACCTATTGTATTTTGTTTTATTGTATGTTTTATGTTGCATTTTATTGTATGGCGACATGGATGTACATGCCTGCCGAATTTTATGATGTTATCCGCCCCGAGCCTGCAGGGAGGGGCGGAATACAAGATGGAACAAATAAATAAATAAATAAATAAATAATAAAATATTTGCAAGGCTAAAGTGCAAAATGAGCTCAGGCTTGCCAGGGACATTAAAACAGTATAATTTTTTAAAAAAGAGGAAAACAAGGAGGCTATAGGGCCTCTGCAAGGAGAAGATGGGGTAATGCAGACAGGGGATAGGGAAAAGGCAGAACTATGTAATGCCTTCTCTGCCTCAGTCTTCTTACAAAAAGAAAGCTGTTCTCAACGTCAGCAACATGGAGTAAACGAAGGATTAGGGGAAATCCAACATCAAATAGGTAAAGAAATACCTGGACACTCTAACTGAATTCAAGTCCTCGGGGCTGGAACAACAACATCCAAGAGTATTGGAGAAACTAGTGGAAGTTATTTCAGAACCATTGGCATCATCTTTGAGTGTTCTTGGAGAATGGGACAGGTCCCAGCAGATTGGAGGAGGGCAAATGTGGCCCCTGTCTTCAAGAAGGGAAAAAGGATTACTCAAACAATTATCATCTGGTCAGCATCATATTAATACCAGATAAGATTCTGGAAAAGATCATTAAGGAAGTGGTCTGCAAACACTTAGAAACAAATGCAGTAATCATTAATAGTCAGCACAGATTTATCAAAAACAAGTCATGCTAGACTAATCCAATATCTTTTTTCGATAGAATTACAAGCTGGGTAGATGCAGGTAATGCCATGGATGTAGCATATCTAGAGTTTAGTAAGGCTTTTAACAAGGTTCCCTGTGACCTTCTGGCAAACAAACTAGTCAAATGTGGGCTCAGGAAAACTACAATTAGGTGGATCTGTAAGTGGTTTAGTGAATGAACCCAAAGATGCTTCCTCTTCCTCTTGGAAAGAAGTGGCAAGTGGAGTGCCACTGAGTTCCATCCTGGGCCCAGTCCTATTCAACATCTTTATTAATAACTTAGAAGAAGGGTTGGAAGGCATGATCATCAAGTTTGCAGACGACACCAAATTGGGAGGGATAGCCAATACTGCAAGACACAAGAGCAGAATTCAAAATGATCTTGACAATTTAGAGAGGTGGTCCAAAACTAACAAAATGAAGTTGAACAGTGACAAATGCAAGATACTCCACTTAGGCAGAAAAATGAAATGCAAAGATACATAATGGGGAACACGTGGCTCAACAGCAGTACGTGTGAAAAAGATCTCGGAGTCCTCATGGACAACAAGTTAAACATGAGCCAACAATGTCATGTGGTGTGAAAAAAAAGCCAATGGGATTTTAGGCTGCATAAATAGGAGTATAATGTCTCGATCCAGGGAAGTCATACTACCCCTCTAGTTGGCCTTGATCAGACCACATCTGGAATACTGTGTCCAATTCTGGGCACCACAATTGAAGGGAGATGTTGACAAGCTGGAATGTGTCCAGAGGAAGGCAACTGATCAATGGTCTAGAAAACAAGCCCTATGAGGAGCGGCTTAAAGAGATGGGCAAGTTTAGCCTGCAGAAGAGAAGGCTGAGAGGAGATATGATGAGGGCCATGTATAAATATGTGAGGGGAAGTCATAGGGAAGAGGGAGAAATCTTGTTTTCTGCTGCCCTGGATTCTAGGATGCCTTCAAAATACAGGAAAGAAGATTCCACCTGAACATGAGGAAGAACTTCCTAACTGTGAGAGTTGTTTGGCAGCTCACTGCCCCATAGTGTGCTGTGATTCTATTCTTCCTCTGTAAGAAGCATGTTTGAAGAGAAAGGCATAGTTTATAGTATTACATTAAAATATTCATATTATTGAGCAATGGCAGGAATTGAAACAGTTCTTTCAAGCAGAAAGATAGTCTATGCACTGGAAACTAGTGGTTAATCTGATGTCAGATATGGAGTGATTCCATTTTTTTTGTTTTAGTGCAGAGGTTAGAGGAACTCTCCAAAGTGCTGAATCCTAGCCCTGAATAAGTTCACCACCTTGGACCTCCTTTGTCATTGGCTCCAACAAACACAACTAGCATTTGCTATGAATGTATTGCTCTGGCTAGTCAGCTTATTGAGTGCTGTGGTGAGGGTAAGGAAACAGGACTTGCTTAATGTCTGCTAGGAAATGAACTTAGTTGCTCTGACATATCATCAGGTCTTCATCTAAGATGTTGGGAGTCTTTCAGCTGAGAAGGAAATGTACACCTAAACTCTCCAATCAAAAAAGCTAGTTGGATATCTTCTGCCAGACACTTGAAAGAAATGATAGATAGGAGTACAGAAAAGAGGTAAAGCTCGGAGCTTGGCTTCTACTTCCCCTGCCTCTTTCAGACTAGCCAAACAGCAAATGAATTGTCAATTGAAATTCTATCCTCATATATTTAACCTGGAGACTTTTCACAATATACAGTTATAGTGATTCTACTTGAACTGCATGAATTACATGAAATCATGGGGTCTGTAGTTTAGTTGTGGTTATTTGGAACTCTAGTGCCTCACTAAAATTCAAATCCCAGAATTCCACAAAATATTTCTACAGCAATCCAAGTGAAATCATAGTGCTACAAATGTGTGGTGTGAAAGAGCAGTGGTGGACAGCCATATCCATTGGAGCAATCAAATCTTCACAATTCAAATGCATTCTACTAGCCACAATATTCAAATATGGGGTTACCTTCTCGCCTACACCCAAGTGCACAATTTACTTCATTTCCCTGATCCAAATACCGATGCCACAGACATTTTGCACATATTTTCACAATTGCATGGGTCTGAGTGAGACTTTTATATCCTGTACCCCATGGGCTGTAGCCCATGAATTGTTATGATAGACATTTCTTTTTCTCCATTAGTCTCAAAGCTGCATTAGGATTCTCTTATCCAGAGGTTCCCAAACTTTAATCTTTCAGGTGTTTTGAATTTCTACTCCCAGAAGTCCCAGTCAGCCTGACTAACAGTCAGTAATTCTGATGTCCAAAACACCTGGAAGATGTGCTAAGCATTTGCCTCAAATAGTTTGTTTGTTTTTTTTCATTTTGGGGATGGGAAGAAAAAGATTAAAATATGTGAGAGGAAACCATAATGGAAAAGTTGATCCATCCAAGCTCAGGGTTTCACCTTTCTGCCCCCAACTCCAAGAGGCTCTTTGTATAGGAGAAGGGTACAACATAATCACTTCCATGCTGCAAATAGCTCCATTTTGCATTTGGCCAATTAAAACAGAGGAAAATGTTCAAGTTTATTTTCAAAAAATATTTCCTCTCCCTCCATATTTGACTAGAAATTACTTGAAAGTTGTTGTTTTGTTTGTTTTGTTGTTTGTTTGTTTTTTTATAAAAAAACAAACTTCAAATGTGAAGGAAATGGATCCTGGGGAAAAATCCTGGTTACACAATTATTCGGTGAATCTATCATTGAACAATATAACAGGTTCTCTCACAGGCTGAATTTCCACAAGAGTGATTCATTTAGTTCAATCACTCTGGATCTGAAACTCGTATCGTTTTGTACTTTTATTCTGAATACATTGGACTCACTGCAAAAAAGAACGTAATCCTTACCAGGTGGCCAGATGTCCAGACTGTGCAAACACATTTCATTTTATTTCATGTGGAGAACTAAACAAGCATGCTAAATGGAAGTTAAATTACTTTGGGCATGTGGCCACAGCCCTGGTTTAGCTGTAAATGCTATGGTTCACTGTAGGGAATAAGAATATTCCCCTTTTTTCATATCCCTATCTTTTGGGATTCTGATTTCTCACTTTCCCTCTTTTGTGTGCTGGGAAGAACGTTAGAAATTAAATGATACTAAAAGAAAAGGAGGGACGAAGAAAGGGTTGCCAATGGTATTGGGGGTGTATGAAAAAATACCATTTCTTTTCAATAAGATTAAGAAAAATACAATGAAGTATGATACATTCCCAGTATTGTCAACAAAAGCTACTACTATGTCTTATTGTTATTGAGTCATAGGCAGAGATAAACTCCAGCAATCAATAAACTACAGTCAGCCTTCTACAATCACTGAAGAGCATAAGACTCACAAAAGTGAAAATCAGCAAATAAAGAATGTTATTTTTTCCTCTAAGAGAACATTTTTCTATGAATTTCTAGATTCTCTAGCACAACTCTATGGTCAAATTTCACTAAAAATTGATCGTAGAATCACATTGGAGGAATCTAGGACCTCCAACAGTAGTTGACCATAGGCTCACATTAGAAAACCTAGAGATTCCTAGTGTCAACTTTTTAATAATATCCATGAATAATCAAAATCCCTAAAATCAACTATATAAAGGTGAAGGGACAGCTGTATATCCTAATAAGGTGAGTCATTGTAGCATTTATTCTTTTCCTCCATATACAGTAAGTCAAATTTAGCTGGTAATATCAGTCAGTGTAGTAAAAGCCACTCATTTCTAATATGCATAAATAACACCCACTTGTCTAGAACTCTTTATAAAGTGATGTGCAAACAACGGATGAGAGTTTAGAATGATTGACACAAATACTACAATAGCTGACTTGTACTGCTGGGTTATTGTGCAAGTTTTTTTAAAAAAATCCACAGCAATGACAATAATGACAACTAATACTATACCACCATCCTGTGGTTTTTGGTTTTTCTTTTCACTTTATTTCAAGCTTTTTATTTTAAACTTTCTGAGAGACCTAGACTGCATTTGTACTCATGGCATTCTATGAAATCCCAGTGACACTGTTATCTCAAAATAGCTATTTTTGGGGAGGGATATTGGACAACAGCTAAAATGTTGTCTTCAAACCCTGCTTCCAATAGGTTTATAGTCAGAGACTAAGCATCCTGGGGGCATATATTATTTGGAAAATTACAGATAAATGGTCCAGGATAGATAGCAATTCATTCAATAGAACTCATTGGAGACACTGGAGACACTTCTGGAAGTATCAGTCTATTTCGACAATGGTTTCCTTCTGCAACCCTAGCCCCTTGCTAAGAATTGGATACAAGATCTCTCTCTATGGGCTTCCATCATATTCTAGCTTGACTTTTGTTCACTATTTATTAAACCATTTTCCTTCAATGTGCTTAATACATTGTTACCTAAATGCAATTCCTCCTTTGGTTTGATGATTACCTTGCCATCTAATTATCTTAAGTCTAATAACAGGAGCCAAACATTTCCTTGATATGTATTCCATGGATCTATATGCATTCAGCACATTCATATATCATTTTTCCAGTTGCCTCAGCAAGGCCTCTTCTGCAGAGTTTTATACAGGTTTCAAAATACTGTTAGCTTTTTTTCAAGACAGCTGTTTTCATAATGAATTTCTTTTTCTTGTGATATAATCATACCAATGTGTACAGCTTCTGTTGCTCCACAATTAAGGTTTTTTGTGCAATCATGTACAAAGACATTCATTCATTGGGTTTCAATAAGAAAAAAAATGTAAACTATAGAAGGAATACTGAAGGCGATACAAACATGAAGTAACAGTAATAAGGATGAAGAATCACATACTTTAAAATATGAATAGAGAAGATCCCGCATGTATTTTTGCAGTACTTGGGAAAGTTGGATGAAGGATTCTTGAATTGGCAATTCAAAATGTATATTTTCCAATACAGAGGTCAAAATCCAACACAGCAGACTCTTTCAATCAAAGAGGTTTAGATGAGACTTATTTACTATTCAACAATCGATCTACAGTGTATCCTCCAACTGCAACTAGCAATTCAGTACAGGGTTGACCTAAACCCAAACCTATCTCCAAACCCTTTATTATCCTGATTTGGGTGGGTTAGTCCCAATTAATCATCTGTCATCCTACTTCTTTAGCTTCTTTTATAACAGTGGTTCCCAACTTGTGGTCCGTGGACCACCAGTGATCCCCAAGAACTAAAATATGGTCCACGGCCTCACTGTTATTGCACCGTTGCAATGAGAGTGACCCTCCTATAGTGCTGAGGCAACAAGGATGTCAGGAGGGGAGAGGCTGACTACCCAAAAAAGACATGACAATAAGCCTCCTGATTGCTGCTTCTCCTCCACCTCTCTCCCCCAAGTGAAACCATTCCATGTGGTGCCTGGAAGTGGGGTCCCTTCGTATCTTCATTTTTAGGCCTGTTCCTAGGGTTATTTGGGGGGCTGATCAGAAAATTGCATTGAGTAGACTACATCAGCTTTAGATGATAAAATATGGTTTTCTGTGGGTGAGCAGGTGGCAACCACTGGATGGCATATCTTCTGTATCAGAAACTAGAGTTGATGTGGTCTATCCAATTCAATTTTCTGAATCAGCACCCCAAATAACCAAACTGAATCTAAATTTGACCAAAATTAGTTTGGAATCCTTTTGGTACTAATGTTGGAAAGTGGTCCCTGGTCAAGCAGTCCCTGGTCAAAATAGGTTGGGAACCACCATTTTACAATGTTGCAGTTTATTTTTCCTCCTCCTGCTTTCCCCCTTGGCTCTCATCTTTACTTTAGTTGCTACAAATTGAGTTCAAAATATAAAAAACCCAAAAACCTTTGTAGACCATTAACATAGTATAGAGAAAATGGCAGGATGAGGCCAAATCATGCCCTTCCAAATAGGCTCAGTCAAAATCAAAGGACTGCAGCCTTTTCTAGCTTGTCTGTTTTTCTTCATTCATAACTTCTGCAATCTTGACTATACTCTGATGTTACTTATTCATGGGCACCCACCTGGTTTTAATCTCATAAATAAGCAGAGTGAGAATTATATGAAGATTCTGGGAAAACGCATCTGAAAGATACATGATACCTCATATTTGTTTTTATTTCTCTCTCCCTTTTTAAAATAACTACTCTAAAACAACTCAAAGATGTAATTCAACCTTTACTGTGTTTGGATTACAGCAGATGTGTGGTTGCCTGGCTATTTGAAGAAGAAACTGCCTCAGCTCAATTTCGTTTGGCTGAAACTCAGAAAATGTCTGGTCTTGTTTTGTCACAATGCTTCCTCCCAGCTGGTGGGGAAACCACTGCAAGTAACATCTATTGCCTAATGCCAGCAAAAGGCATCCACCTCACTCCATGCTGTGCTAACAGAAGGATGTCTCATTGGATTTTTTCTCACTTTTTTCATTTCTTCCGGGTGCTTCTCTTACCCTGGGCTTTTGCTGCGTGTGAGACTGGCTGCAAAGTGGAGCACAGTGGCAGTACAATAAGGAGAGATTTGGATGGATTTCAAAGCTCTTTTTGTTTAACAAGGCAACACATTTCCTCCTAGCTTTGGTATTTTCTGAAAGTATAAAGATGAGAGAAAGGGAGAGAGAGAGCATTTTAAGCTGTGGCATATTTGCCTGTCTACCCAGAAGGTTTTGCCTGCTCTGATTTTTTGTGAAGCAGATGAAAAGACAACATTCTGAGAACTAAGAAACTAGAAAGCTTGCCTACAGTGCCAATACGCAGCAGGGTATGGAGATAATCAGATATAATTGGATGTCTTTCTTATTGGTTTTTTTAAAAATCTGAAGCAAGTTTCAAATGGTTTAAGAGTTCAGAAAACCACTGGAATTGTCATAGCTTAAGACCAAAGGCCTATGTACATTTACCAGGACATAAGCCTCATACAATGATGCTAACACTTTTCAAGAAATTCTCCATCATTTCATTCTAAATATGGACGATTTCAGCCTTAGATTAATTTTCCATTTTAACCCATTTGTACCATTGGTCATTTATTGTGGTGAGGGGCACAGTTGTCCGTCCCTGTCCCCCCACTGCCCCTGTTTTTGAAAGTGGAAAAAACGAGAATATTTCTTAGAGGGGAGATGAGGAATCACTGCTGCAATTCCAGAGTAGAGAAAGCTACCCACTGTGGTTCCAGGAAGAAGAGGATCAGGATCAGGCCTTGCATGGTCCTGCTACTTCATTTACTCTGTGGACCATGCCTCCTTTTCCTCTCTCCACATGTTGTGTGCAGGCCCAGATTACCCATAAGGCCACCCTAGGCCATGGCCTAGGGCGGCACATTTTGGGGGGCAGCAGGTCCGGACCCCCCCCAATGTTTTTTAAAAATAATCCAAAAAATCCAAAAAAGGAGGGCGCATGCGCGCGGTGGTGTAAGCGCCATCCACGGCCGCCGCCCCTAGCTCTGCTCTCCTCGGCTCTGCCCCGCCCTCAACTCCGCCCCCGCCTCCTTGCGCACCCAGTCTGTTTCCCTGCCTTCCTTGTCCTGCTCGTGCGCCTCCGCTCTGTGTGTGTCTGAGAAGGAGGGTGGGAGGAGCCAGCTGAGCCTTGAGTGTGCCCGCCCCACGCACGTGCGTCTGCTGCGGAGGTGTTGGGCACTCTTCTTTGAGTCTGCACTCCTGCCTTTGGGGCCGAAGACAAACCTGTTCGGAGTTTGGTTAATGTTTTTCTCTCTGTTGGCTGCCCTGTAAAGGGGCAAGCCAAACTGTGGAGCTATGACTTGGAGAGAAAGCTCCAAGCTGTCGCTCTCTTTCCCCTCCGAATGGGACCCAGGGCAAGGGAAGCTGCTTGGAGGAGGGAGAAGGAAAGAAGGCTTTATGCGGAGATAAAGCCTCCCCCTCCTTCTGAGAGAGAGAGAGAGAGGCTTTCCCGAGCATCTCTTTCCCCCCAGAGCCACCCAAATCGCCTCTCTGCTTCAGAGACCCTCTTCTATCTTTCCTTCCTCTGAGTCCAGCCAAACTTTGTGTGATACAGAATGCTGGACCTGGTAAGAGGCTCTTCTTATTTTTATGTTCTTATGAAGCCAAACTTTGAAGTCCTGGCAAGAGCCGTTTTGTAAGGAAGTCCTGCCAGGCATGGGCAAACTTTGGCCCTCTTGGTGTTTTGGACTTCAACTGCCACAGTTCCTAGTAGCCGGTATAAGGGAAACTAGGGAGAATGCTAAGGAAATAACAAGTGAAGGGAGCTGTGGGAAGCTAAATATAGGAAATGCAACACTACAATATGTGATAATATTAATTATTATAGATCATATCACAACAAGCAACATAGCAAAATTACATCAGAAGGGTCCAAGCATGGTGCCCAAAGACATAAATTGACTGGCATCTACTAGATAAATAATTATATTAGACAATGAAAATAGCATATCTTGGATATGTAACATTGCATGTAAGATTGCATGTTTTGATCCAAAATACGTTATTTTCATTGTCTAATATAATTATTTATCTAGTAGATGCCAGTCAATTTATGTCTTTGGGCACCATGCTTGGATCCTTCTGATGTAAATTTGCTATGTTGCTTGTGATATGATTCTATAATAATTAATATTATCACATATTGTAGTGTTGCATTTCCTATATTTACCTACCTTTAGCTCCCCTAACAGCCGGTTTGCCTGGTGTAGATGCCAAATCTATAATTAAAAAAAATAATGTAATGAAACTTTTATTTATATACCGGTCTATCTCCCACTAGGGGACTCAGGGCAGGTTCCACATAGACAATATACACAAAAACTACAAAGTAAGTCAAAACATAGGCATGAAATTATGGACACACATATAGATTAATTAAAAGACCAAACTCTATTCCTTTGTATGGCAAGGAGACTGTAATATTATATCTTACTTTCAAAGTATTATATATACTAATATATATACTAATATATATACTATCTTACTTTCAAAGTATTATATATACTAATAGTATTATATTAATAGTATATACTAATAGTTATTATATACTGGTAGTGTATTATATACGTTGTGGTATAATAATATAGTACAATATAATAATAATATAAAAATAATTGTATATTAGCTATTACATGACATTTTTACTAATAACATTGCAGTATAGTACAATATAGTAATATATAATATTTCTGTATGCTAATAATATATTATATATGCATATAATATTGATAATATAATGTGTTGCCATATAATATTACTAATAATACAACTAATAATTCAATATAACAATATATTATAATAATAATATTGTGATATAGTGATACTATGGGCCCTCCAGTGGTGCAGTGGGTTAAACCGCTGAGCTGCTGAACTTGCTGACCGAAAGGTTAATGGTTTGAATCTGAGGAGCAGGATGAGCTCCCACAGGTTGCCCCAGCTTCTGCCAACCTAGCAGTTCGAAAACATGCAAATGTGAGTAGATCAATAGGTACCACTCCAGCGAGAAGGTGACTGCACTTCATGCAGTCATGCTGGCCACATAACCTTGGAGGCATCTACAGACAACGTCGGGGGTGTGGGTGTGGTAGAGGTTGTCTTAAAGGGGGCGTAATTCCAAAGTGTGGCCTAGGGTGCAAAAAGGTCTTTATCCGGGCCTGGTTGTGTGTCTGTTTCACAAGGGCAAAGGAAAGAAGTTATCAGGCAAAACAGGAACATATAACATATATAGCTCCTGAAGATGCGGCTACCTTGTTATCATTCACATGGCAGCTGCATCCTCAGAAACTGCATATTTTTTATTGGAAAGCCCTGATATTCCATAGAATTAGCTTCTCAAGCTCAATCTCAGATCAGCAAGGCTCAAACTTGACTTATCCTGCTGCAACACATATTCAGTGAAATATGTCAAGTAAATCTGTATCTAACAAGACTTGAATAAGAGAGCATCACTGTCCATTGATCAGTGAATCTGCCTTGAGTTGTGGTCTACCATTCAATGGAGTTGCCCAATGTGCTGCAGGTACACTGATGTCCAAAAGACCCATTGCGATCTGATCAGTGGCCTATCTAGGCTAACATTGCCTCAAGCAGGACATCAGTGTAGCAAATACCCTCCTTTTCAACAGACTCTCTTGCCACACATTGACACAAATGAAACTGAATTGCCAGTCCAGAAAAACTAATTGGATATGGAAGGATTTGAAGACAAAGGAGAAGATGGGGAATGCGTGAAAAGCAATTCCAGGAAGTGCTGCTACAATGGGCACAATTATACCTGCAATGAATTTTGGTTTCCATGTCACTGCAACCCAAACTGTTTGGGGCTTTAGCCTGAACCTTAAAGGAGCTACCCAAGATGTTGAATTCTGTCCCCAAAATAGTTTCATCCTCTTTTAAATTCAGGCATATACTTCCCAACCAACATGGAAACCATCAATTGCTAGTACCTGGAGTTTCATGAGATATCTGAAATCTTAGTCCAAGATCAGAGATGCAGCACTAATCTCAAAGTAAGAAATCTGGTTTGTGGTCTCCTAGCCTTCTCCTTTAGGATAATAACCTTTTCCTGGGGGAGGGGGACCATCATGAAACTGTGGCATTTAGTCCATTAGCAGTAGAAATCAAATGTTGTTATTTATTATTTATCACATGATTTCGGAATTTGCCAGTTTCTCCATTGCTAACCATTTTCATCCTTATCTCATGAGCAAGTGGATTGTCCACCCCCACTTTTTAAAGAAAAGATTCATAGTGGAATAAATACCAACATTTTAAAAGGAGGAAAAGAGCACAACATATTGGAAATTCAAAATATTACATTACAGGAACAGAAACTTATTGATCTGATAAAGTTGTGATGTTTCTTACTTATATATACACACACACACACACACACACACATATTACCAAAATGGATCCAACAGACACATTGTGTCAGAATACCGGGGATTCGCTGCTGGTTAGGAGGCTGCCCACAGGACACTCATTTGCCCATGTCATCCTATTCAAATCAATGTGAGTGATTCTGACAACTCCCATCCCATGTGATTTTGGCACTTTAGAAATAGAATATCATGCATTCTAGGTTCCTGAGACAATTTCTGAGACAATTTCTGATTGTCTTCTCCCCTCTCCTTTTGGACACTGTTTTCATCATTTACATTACCGAGCTTTACAGGTTTAGACAGGAAGTCCCCTTGTGTCGTGGGATGGGCTCCATCGCTTTTCATTCCATAAATCAATTAAAACTGTTTAAAAACGGGGATAGGTGGGTTGGGGGGATAAGGTACTAAGTATTTATTTAATATCTATTGTACTTTTCTCCCAATATAGAATCAACAAAGGCTTGCAATGTCTATTAAAATGAAATAGCGAAAATGATACATAATACAAAGGTCAGGAAAGATTGAAAAACCAATCCAGGTACAATGTTAATTGAGTACACATAACAAAATCTGTAGCATGTCCATGGAACATCCTTCTGCCTGAGCCATTTATAATCTGAAGGCTTGTTACTGGGGGAAAAAAACCTTTAGGCCTACCAGTACAAAGAGAGCAGAGAGAGGACTGAATTGAGAGGAAATTCCATATTCTAGGAGCAACCATTGAGAAGGTTCTCTCCAGGCAAACCTATGCAGTGAATGGGACCAAGAGATAACCATCCACTGAAAATTACAAGACATTTTTAGGAGTCTTGAGACTTTCATATATGGTCATCTTCCTTTTGCACGTCAGGAGCAGGGGTAAAAGCAGGATGGGAAATGGGAGGAGATGTGAACTCCTACAATTCAGTCTACATTTATTCCCAGCACTTGCTTGCTGGAATGGAAACATGGTGAATAGCACTCTTTCCTCTCTTCTGTCTTGCCAGCAAAAACCTAGGAGGCTGTGAAAAGGTGAAATGGTCCAGTCTCAGAAAACTTTGCCTGGAGCAGTAGTTCTCAAAGTGTTCTCCATGGAGCCCCTCCCACTCCAAGCTTTCCCTGCTCTTTCCTGTTCCTTCTCTCCTCCCCATCCCTCGCTCTGAAAAGCCTTTTCTCCTCAACTCCCTCACCACGACCACCCAAAGCTTTTTGCCCCCACACCTTCCTCATCCCACAAGTCCTTTTCACCCTCACCTTACACAAAACCCTATTTCCCTCCCACGGTGCAGGGAGTGCTTTGATTGTGCTTTTTCTTCATGGCAAAAGGGGGTTGGACTGGATAGCCCCTGGGGTTGTTTCTTCTCCTTTTCCTTCTCTTTCTCTTTCTCCTTCTCCTTCTTCTTCTTCTATTTTTATTTTTATTATTATTATTATTATCGTCATCACCACCACCACCACCACTACAAAGGCTGGGTGATGATCTGTTTGGGATGCTTTTGATTGTCATTTTCCTGCATGGGAGAAGGTTGGACTGAATGGCTCCTGTAGTTGCTCTTGTTGCTCCTGTTGCTGTTGTTGCTGCTACTGTTGCTGTTATTGTTATTATTATTACAAAGGCTGGGTGGCCATTTGTTGGGGGTGCTTTGATTGCTTTTCTTGTTTGGCAGAAAGGGGTTGGACTGGAAGGCCCTTTGGGTCTTCCACTGAAATACTGTTAAATTTATGTTGGTCAAAAAGTTTGTCCATGCCTAATATATATATAATATAATATATAAACATTTCTTGGGGTTCATGGGAAATCTTTGCTTCTAAAAGGGCTTTGCAGGTGAAAAAGTTTGAGAACCCCTGGAGTGTTAATTTGTTCTGTCTGATTACTTTCAAAAGACAAAATGGCAGAATTGCTTCAGTTCTCTTCCTGCATCGATTCTGACCATTGAATAGGAATTCTCCCTATGACACTAAAGCAGCAGCTTGAAACACCTGTAGCGCCCACAGAGATAAACAGGACAGTATAAAAGATACTATCATTTTGTTAAATGTGAAATAAAGACAGGGTATCGAAAGCCCCTTAATACACCCATTGCCTAAAGCTGTTTTGAAATGGATCCCTATTATCTCTAGAAATAAATGCTGCTTTTTCTCAAATATTTTGAAGCTCATAATTCAGTCGTAGCAAGTAACCAAGTTTAAGACTATATTGGCCTCTGCAATCCAATCTGTCATTTTGAGATTACTCTTGCAGTTGTGTTTTCAAATTATGATCATAGAGTATATGCAGTTTTATTCCAGCTTAATTATCCAAAATATCTATGCGTGTCTAGGGTTGCTCTTACAAGAAGGAACACAGATTACTATCACAATCTTTCATATATAATTATGAGTCCTGGTACTTATATATAATAACCCTGAAAGCACTTCGTGTTCAGAATCAGTCAGTCTTTGTTTATGCATTATTTTATTGATTTAGCTTTTCACTACCACTACATCTTATTTAATTTGTTTATTCACAGAATTTTCACAGATGTTAGGAGTATAGTATGACCCCTCCATTTTCATGGGGGATATATTCCAAGACCCACCCATGAATACAGGAAGCCTAAGGCTATACTTAGGTTGGACATATACCATAGAATAGGATTGGAAGAACTTAGAGAGGACCATAAACATTTCTGGGGATAGGGGGTGATGTTTGGAGTGTTGGTAGGTAGATATAAAATAAATTTGTAGCTATCACATAATGGATACTGAAACTGTGTGTCAGAGCTGGGAACTCTTAGCCTGGAAGAGGCTCAGAGCCCCAGTCTGCCTTGACCTGCTTTGACACTGGACATTGGGGAATACCCCAGGATGATGCAATCCTCTGGGGAAAGTGCTGAATCAGAACGGAAGTGATGTAACCTCCTCTGGACATTGGACACTGAATGAAAATATGCTGACTCAGAGGGGACAGTGGGATTGCTGAGTCAGCAGGACATGATGCAACCTTCCCAGGATGTTGCAAGGGAAGGGAAGGAGGGGGTCGGGGTATATAAGGTGTGGTTGGATGATGGGACACTGCTTTGGCTTTATAGGTGTTATACCTGCAATAAATCTGGTTGGATCGAGCCCTGCCTGAGCGTGATCTGTACGGAGAATTGAAGCGTTCTCACAAAAGCCAAAGCCCATTCCAACTTTCCCAGTATGGAGAGGTTGGAGGAAGATTATTTGGACACTTGGAACCTTGCTCCAGATGAGGTCCGGCGAACGATGGAGTGGGAATGGACCACTATTGACCATGTGGGGTTCCCGGACGAGTCCAGAGAAGCGAGGGCATCGTGGCGCGCCCTGGCTCAGGTGGACGAGCCCAGAGAAGCAGGAAGACAGCGTATGTTTCCTACTCAGGTGGGCTATGGTGGAGTTGAAGGTGCATCCAGAGAAATGGGGGCACGGGCCGTCTGTGCTCCCATTCAGGTGGATTTCCGGAAGACCGGAGGGACCAGAGAAGCGGTATGGAGTGGCATGCCAGCTCAGGTGGACCCAGTGAGAAGTGTGAGTAAGGGGGCTGCGAGTGGGAGCGAGACCCCTGAACCGGTGTCCCCGATGGAGATGGAGGTGATGAGATGCCGGATGGAGGCGATGGAGCATACTCTCCGAAGGATATCGTGGAGGGAGCAGGAGGAATCCATGTGGGTGGCTCCTGGAGGTGGAGACTTCACATGGCAGTCCTGGATGGATGGCGAAAGATCGGAAGTGTGTCCTAGATCTCCCATGGGAGTGTGGACCGAAGGGGGCCACCAGGTAAGAAAACCGGTTGGGTGGCCTCCAGTTCGAGAGAAGAGCCGATCTTCAGAGCGCCCGCAACCAGCGGGGTTAGGAAGAGGGATTCGGAGGCCCGAGGAAGCCCCACAGTGGAGAGAATCCTGTTTTCGTGATGTTGAGAGGAGACCCAGGAAGGAGCCTCTTCGCGTGGAGTTCAAAGGAGAGGCCAATAAAGTAGCCTTCTTTGTAGCGGCCGTGAGTGATCACATGGAGGATTATGGTCACCTCTACCCAAGTGACGGCAGCCGGGTGTGAGCCGTTGGTGCGGTCTTTAAAGGAAAGGCGGCTGAGTGGTATGTACAATGCCATGATCGCAGAGACCCGTGCTTGAGGACATTACGTGGATTCCTGTTGGCAGTGAGGAATCGCTTTCGAGACCTTCTTGAGAGAGTGAAGGCCAAGGAGGCATTGCGGAGTTTGACCCAAGGCACTCGATCAGTGACGGAGTATGCAGATGAGTTTATGAGCCTGGCGGGGAAGGTAGCCGAATGGTCCCCTGCAACGTTGCTGGAGTTTTTAAGGACGGCTTGCGGAGAGAAATCTTGGAGTGGTGCCTACATCGTGGTGATCCAGGTGATGTTGATGGGTGGATCCAGTTGGCCGGTAACGTCGAGGGGATCCTGGCCCAGGTGCAGTGGCGGAAGTCCCAGTCGGGGAGATTTCGTGGACCAGGACGTGGCCCGGGGAAAGGGCGTGCAGGCCGAGGAGAGCCCAGGCGTGTTGGTGCCAGTGACGGGAGACCCAATGTTGTGCGGAAGCCGGTGCTGGGAAGAGGCCTGTGTTTTGTGTGTTCACAACCGGGACATTTAGCGGCACAATGCCAAAAGAAGCATGTGCCAAACCCCAATAGAGTGGCTGCTGCTAGGGCTGCTGTGGGATCCAAAAAAGAGGTGCAGGGCATTGGGGTGAGTGGGAGTCCTCAGTGCATACAGTGCCCTTTTGAGTTGTGTAAAAAGGGGGATTATGAAAGTCATCAAGCCTTGGTAGATTGTGGATGTTCTGAAAACATTATGTCCCCAAGTTTGGTTAAGAAGCTAGAATGTAATACTGAAATTATGCCTGCCCCTGTACATTTTGCGCAAATGGATGGGTCATTTATTGAGGGAGGACCATTCCCTTTGGGTACCAAAGGTTTAAAGGGCCGGGTGGGGCCATGGGAGGGAGAGATTGATTTTGTAATAGCCCCTATAAAAGGCCCTGAGGTGGTGTTGGGAATGCCGTGGTTAGAACAGGCTAATCCCAAGATTGATTGGAAGTTAGGATCATTGCAGTGTAGCCCTAGGAGGGAAGAAGGAAGTAAGGTACAAGGAGTACCAGAGGAATATCGGGATTATGCTGACGTGTTTGATCCGGTGCGGGCCAAGTGCCTTCCACCCCTTAGGAATGTGCAATGCAAGGTGGAGATTAAAGAGGGGGCTTCATTGCCGAAACCCAAGATTTATGCCATGTCGGTACGAGAGAAGGAGGTTTTACGTGAGCAGATTGATGAATACTTAAGTAAAGGATTTATTGAAAGGTCCGAGTCCCCTGTGGCTGCTCCCGTGCTGTTTAGAGAAAAAAGGATGGGAAGCTGCGGTTATGCATAGATTACCGGGGATTAAATGCAGTAAGTACCACGAACTGTTATCCTTTGCCTTTGATTAAGGATTTGTTGGGTCAGCTGGGGGGAGGTAGGTACTTCACAAAGCTGGACCTGATAGACGCCTTTCATATGGTTAGGGTGAAGGCGAGTGACAAATGGAAGACAGCTTTTTCCTGTCCTCTCGGATTATACGAATGGTCCGTCATGCCATTCGGATTGGCCGGAGCCCCCGGCATATTTATGCAGTTAATTAATGAGGTGCTGCACCCCCTTTTGTATAAGGGGGTATTTGTGTATCTGGACGATATAGTAGTGGTGACGCGGACGAAGGAGGAGCATGATCGTTTGGTTCGGGAAGTGCTGGAGAGGCTGAGGCAAGCGAAGCTGTATGTGAAGCTAAGTAAATGCAAGTTTAGCAAGAATCAGATCGATTTTCTAGGCTATCGCATTAGTGAGCAAGGAGTTGCCATGGACCCTGCAAAGGTCGAAGATGTGTTGAGTTGGGAGGCTCTGCAGACGCGGAGGCAGTTGCAGGCGTTCTTGGGATTAGCCAATTTTTATCGTACCTTCATTGCCGATTTTGCAAGCGTCACACTTCCTCTGACAGATCTTTTGAAAACTAAAGGGAAAGGGGAGACTAAGAAGGCTAAGTCTCCAGGAGTCAAGTTGGTTTGGACGGAAGAATGCCAGGGGGAATTCGAAAGGTTGAAAGAAGCTTTCACTAGGGGCCCTTTGTTGGTACATCCGGACACTGATAAGCCATTTGTAGTACAGTGTGACGCTTCGGCGTGGGCATATGGAGGGGCCTTGCTGCAGAAAGATGAGTTGGGACGATTAAGACCTTGTGCATATTTCTCTAAAAAGTTTGGAGAACATGAGAGAGGATGGCCGGTCTGGGAAAAAGAGGCTTTCGCAGTTAAGTGTGCATTACAGACTTGGCGACATTTCCTGGAGGGGGCCGTCCACCCATTTGTGGTGTTGACGGATCACCGGAACTTGCAATACTTGAAAGCCCCTCAGAAGTTGTCCCCGAAGTTAGTGAGATGGGCTCAGTACTTTGCCCGCTTTAATTTCTCGTTGCAGCATATTAAGGGTAAGGAGAATGTTGTGGCGGATGCCTTGTCTCGATATCCCTTGGGAAGCCCTAATCCTCCTGCGGAGTTGGAGAGTGTGTTTACCAAGAATCAGTGGGGGCTGGGGGTGCAGACCCGGTCTCAGGTTAAGGAGATTAAGAAGGAGGAAAAGGTAGAAGTTGAAGAATGGTATTCAGAGTTAAAAGGGCATTACAAAGATGATGATTGGTTAGGAAGTCATGAAAAGGAATGCCGATGGTTGAATGGTGTATGGTTTGTGGGAACCAAGGTATATATTCCTCGCGGGTTAAGGAAAAAGGTGTTGGAATTGGGCCATGACCATAAAACTGCTGGTCATTGGGGATTTACCAAGACCCTCCTAGCGGTGACGAGGCGTTTTTGGTGGCCTGGCGTACGGGCGGAAGTAAGGGAGTATGTCCGTAGTTGTGAGGCGTGTGCTAGGGGGAAGGCTCCTACGGCTAAGCCACAAGGATTAATACAAGTGGTGGCTACACCAGTTCGGCCATGGACCCATGTGAGTACAGATTTTGTGGGGGAGCTGCCGTCTAGTCAAGGATATAAGTATATTTGGACAGTGTTAGATTTGTTCTCCAAACAGGCTCACTTTGTTCCTCTGAAGGGGTTGCCGTCGGCCGAGAAGTTGGCTGAGTTATATGTTCGTCATGTATATAGGTTGCATGGTTGTCCTGAACAGGTCCTTAGTGATCGTGGTGTCCAGTTCACTGCACGATTCTGGGAGAAGTTTTTAGACTGTTTGGGGGCGGAGAGACGGCTTACTACAGCTTATCATCCTTGCTGCAATGGGGGCGTGGAGAGAACGCAAAAGCCTCTAGGAAGTTATCTACAGATCTTTAGCAATAGGGAGCAGAACAATTGGGCAGACCTATTGCCATATGCTGAAATGGCATATAATGGATCGGTGCATTCGTCAACCGGGAGATCTCCCTTTGCTATAGTGTATGGGCAGGAAATGGCTCCTATGCCCCAGCTGTTCGGCCTTACCGAGAAGGGGGGGGGAGGACTGGGCGGTGCGAGCTCAGGAGGAGTGGAAGGAAGTCACCGAAGCTTTAAGGAAAGCACAGGGCTCCTATCAGAAATATGGTGACAGACGGAGACAAGAGGGGGAAGAGTACCAGGAGGGGGACTTGGTCTGGTTGTCCACTCAAAACATTAAGTTGGGGTTGCCTTCCCGAAAGTTGAGCCCGAAATATATTGGCCCTTTTCGAATAAGCCAGGTAGTAAACAAGGTTTCATACAGATTGATTTTGCCCAAAGGGATGAACAAGATTCACCCTACCTTTCATTGTAGTTTGTTGAAGCGATACGTTGGCCCCCTCCCGCCTATGGATTGAATGCTCTTTTATTCCCGCAGGGGGAGGACGGAGTGGAGGAGGCCATTCTGTCAGAGCTGGGAACTCTTAGCCTGGAAGAGGCTCAGAGCCCCAGTCTGCCTTGACCTGCTTTGACACTGGACATTGGGGAATACCCCAGGATGATGCAATCCTCTGGGGAAAGTGCTGAATCAGAACGGAAGTGATGTAACCTCCTCTGGACATTGGACACTGAATGGAAATATGCTGACTCAGAGGGGACAGTGGGATTGCTGAGTCAGCAGGACATGATGCAACCTTCCCAGGATGTTGCAAGGGAAGGGAAGGAGGGGGTCGGGGTATATAAGGTGTGTTTGGGTGATGGGACACTGCTTTGGCTTTATAGGTGTTATACCTGCAATAAATCTGGTTGGATCGAGCCCTGCCTGAGCGTGATCTGTACGGAGAATTGAAGCGTTCTCACACTGTGGATAAGGGGACTGTACTGTATTTGGGTTTTTGATGTCAATGCTATATAAACGCATATAGAGGCTCATATATATTTAAAGTTGTTTGTACTCCACTTTATTTCCAGCAAGTTCCACATTTCTTACAATCCAGTAATTTAACCATGGGGGAAAATTATCTCCATATCACAGCATGACACAAGATACCAAAAAGAAGCATCATACTGTCAATCAATATATGTAAAATATTAACAACCAGGGACTGATTAAAGCCTCAGGTATACACCAACTTTTTATGGCAATTTCTTTAGTTATTAATTTAAGAAATGCATGAAAACATGAGTTACATACATTTGAGTAAGGGGGTAAGTGGAGTTATGTAGTTCACAAAATATCCCCCATTTTCCATCCTTAATTCACCCAGTTTGATACTGTAGTTCCCATAAATATGAGCAAAATATTAAATATTTTCATCCTGTTGGTTCTCTTTGCTTTTCTAACCTGAGTAATAAAAAGATGTGATCATAAAACCAATACACAATATCAGAGGGATTAATTTTATTGACATGCCATGCACTAGACTTGTAAAAGGGTACTTGGGGTATTTTTTAGCGATGCTATTTGTCTCATTGTTTGAAATTTTAAAAGCCTCCATTCTTTTGCGTCTGTACATATGCCTAAAAATTATGGTTTTCTGTTGAAATTTTCCTTTCTGAAAACATTCTATAACATATTGAATATGAAGTGGATCTGATTTGATGATTATAGGTATTTTCACCAAGCTGGCATAAAATTAGTGATTCATATATTAGCTATATTATTTTCTAACACCTTTTAGAGTCTTAAAACGATGCTGTCCTACCTCCCCTCCCAAGACTACCACCCATCTTCTATAAAAAGTGGATTCAGAGCAAGAATCCATGGCTAGACGAAGCTAGAATGGAGTACTATGACATAGAGCAGGGCTGTCCAACTGCCGGCCCTGCAGGTGTTTTCGACTTCAACTCCCAGAAATCCTAGCCAGTTTACCAGCTGTTAGGATTTCTGGGATTTGAAGGCCAAAAACACCTGCAGGGCCGGCAGTTGGACAGCCCTGACATAGAGTAATGAATTACATTAAAAACATTCTAGTGTCTTTCTTCCATTTGGCTGAGTCAGGTGGTTGTCTAAGGCAGTGTTTCCCAACCTTTTTTGAGCCGCGGCACACTTTTAACATTTAAAAAAATCTGGGGGCACACCACCAACCAAAATGACACAAAATGACACTCTAACACAGTAAAGAATGGCTGGGGATGGTGGCCTCCTGGGAGCAGCTGCTGGGAATGCTGGAGCCGGGGGAGGGGGAGGAGCCAGGCTGTGCCATGCTCTGCCCCTCCCCGGCTTCAGCTCTCCCACAGTTTCACCAGCCTTGAGGGGCAGTGCCAAGCCAGCATTGTGCTGGCTCTGCCACCACTGGCTTGACACTGCCCTCAAGGCTGGCAAAGCTGTGGAGAGCTGAAGCCGGGGATGGGGCGGAGCCAGGCCCCACCATGCCCCCACCCCCCCCGGCTTCAGCTCTCCCACTGCTTCTCCCAGCTCTGAGGGGCAGTGCCAAGCCAGCATTGTGCTGGCTCTGCCACCGCTGGCCACTGCCCCTCAAGGCTGGAGAAGCTGTGGGAGAGCTGAAGCCGGGGGAGGGGGGGAGCCAGGCCCTGCATAGGAGGAGGAGCATGAGCGGTGGACTGGCTTCAGTGGGCAGGGCTCCTCCTCCGCGTTGCTTCAGCGAGCGAGGGGCCAGAGTCATGGTGGGAGTCATGGCGGATTGGAGGCTGGCTGGGGAAACGGCTGAAGGAGGCAGCACCCCGGCCCCTTCTTCTTTTTCTTCACCGCCGCCTGGCCCTTCCTCCTCCTCCCCCAAGCAGCAGGAGTTCAGCAGGAGGAAGGGGGAAGGAAGGGGGGCAGAGAGCTTTTCTTGCAGCACAGCAGGAGGTCTGTCACGGCACACTACTGTGCTGCGTCACAGTGGTTGGGAAACACTGGTCTAAGGTAACAGATAGTAGTGGCAGCAAAATGGTGAAATAGAGAGCTATGAGACATATGGCTCATCCTAATATTCTAAACATAGCTACTGTCCTCAAATGCAGTTGACAACTTTCTTCAATAGTAAGTTTTGAAAAAGGTTCAATAACTAGTCCAATTCACTTCGTATACAGAATGGGGAAATCAGTGGTGGAATGACCACTTTAAATGTTCAGGTCCTCACCATGACAAATTCCCATAGTATCATCTCATTCCCATAGTATCATCCCTAAGGAGTGTTTGGAAACAAAGGAGACCATTGACCTCTATATCTTAAAAAACAATTCAGGCAATCTTGATCATCACCAAGAACATAAACCTGGAAAATATTTCAAATTACAACAGTTGTAGAATTAATGAAGTTTGATACAACTTTAACTGTCATGGCTCAGTGCTGTGTTATCATAGAATTTTAGTTTTTACTTTCTCTGCCAAAGAGGGCTACAAATCCCAGGATTCCATAGTATTGAACCATGGCAGTTAACGAGGTGTCAAACTGTATTAATTCTACAGTGTAAATGCACCCTAGCAGAGTTCTTAATAACACATCATTGCTGGGGTAATCGGCTTCCTTCCCAGCTACTGTTGAGAGTGCAAATAAATTCAAAGAGAACAGAGGAGTTCAAGGGGGTTTGGCAGATAAGACCATAGTCTTTGACTCTCTACTAATCATAATGAGAGCTTCAATCTTGATTCTGCTACATGACTGGGAAAGATTGTCATCTTGTTCTTCATCTCAGACAACAAAATGTCTTGGGCTGGTCCAGACATTGCTCACATATATTTTTATTTAGCCACATGTTTTGCATGTTCCATTTTGCTCTGAAAATTTGGAAAAGAAAATATTTTTTGCAAATGCTGTTAAAGAAAGTGGAAGTTTGGCTAAGGTATCATTCAATCTAATCTATAAGTACAATAAAAATGCAAACAAAGAAAAAGACCTCCCCCATTTGCTTGCTGGTACAAAACGGCCAATTTGCTCTCCTCTTCCAATCATTATGCCTCAACGCTGAGGATCAAATGCCAATGGCTCTGCAATTAACTTGATTGAGAAGTTGATTATGCTGAAAGCTCCCGTGATGATAATGACCTTACATTCTTAATTGTGCCTTTCATACTAAAGTACTTCACTCATTGATAGGCAATGCAGTAAAAGAGGACTAATTTCAAAGGTGCGTAAGGCACCACTTCTAAATGAAATATAACTATTATTTGAGTTAACACCATGTTTCTCAAGGTATATCTCAGATCTGCCTTTAAAAATCCAGGCTGCTGTTAAGTCTCCCTTAAACTCATTTCACGGTGAGACTCTGTGTCTGAGGAGTAACACAGGAAATGCGTTCAAGACAACATGGGTAAATCTGTCATAAGAGATAAATAAAAGTTCTTCACTGTGGTGTGGTTTACATTGGGAAAACAGTGTGGTGGAAACAGTTTATACCTCCAACCCCAGCCCAATCATCTGAATGCAAATTCTTGCCCAGCCCAGCATGGAGTGACAAAGGAGGGAAAGGATGAAGGATGCAGCTATTGATCACCGACATCTCATCTAGTTTTCCTGATGGCACCACATTTCACCCAGAAATTACAACTGCTTGAAAAGTTCAGCACAAAAAAATCCATATATTTATGGAAAACACAAACTTTTTAAGTAGTTCTGATTTCTGGGTATGAGGGGATGCCATCAGGGAAAACATGGTGAGCGATTGGTGATCAATAACTGCATCTTTCATTCTTTTTTTCCTCTTTTCCATTCCCAAGGAAGGATTTAGATCCAGATGGTGTAAATCCTTCCTCAACCTATCCCAGTTTGCAGGATGTGAGTATAAACCATTTTCCACCCTATGTCAAAATATGGGAATGTATTATTAGTGTTGTAGGATTCTTGATGAGCAGGATATAATTTGAAATGATCCAAAGTCCTTTTAACATGAAACAAATAGAACTGATTCTGAGCAAAGATGGGTGGTGGCTCATTGTTTGCTGAACACTCGTAGAGAGGTGCTTGTTGCTTTTTTTGTTGGTCAAATCATTTTTTTGTAGTCAAATCATGGAAAGAATCATTGTTTGCCTCATATGGCACATCACTCAGCTTTATTGATTGGTGGGTTCTAAAATCACTACTGGTCAGTTGTGATTTCTTCAGTCATAACGAACTGGAAAATATTGTATTATCATTCTGCCACAGTTGTAATAACTAACTATATTCTGTGATCTAGATTCATATTACATATATTGTTGCCAGGGAGTAAAACCCCATTCAGTTCTTAGTAATTAGGTTGCAATATCTTTGTCCGTCCCCCAGACATGCCCTTTTTCAGAGCAGAAATTTCTGCCTCAGCAGATTTTGGGAAATATATAAGGATTTTAAACTGTCCACTGTGTCTTTTCTTCTGGTGCACTGATGTCACCTCCTCACTACCATTTCATCAGCTTCATCAAAGGCTCTGCTAGGAAAA